>JACGAQ010000221.1:0-225510 GCA_014119065.1 Orius insidiosus
CGGTGCATCTATAATTCAATGTTGCCTGCCACGTTTTAGACATGCATCTCCAACGATGATGGTTCCCGCTATCAGACTGCACGCCTCCTCTAATTAATTAGAAACTCGACTATCTACTCTAAAACTTCACAAAACGATTTTCAACGGTCTTCCGGGTACGAAGGGCGAACTCAACGGAGAAATTTTTTTAACTTCCTTAAAGAAGTTTGTGATACCCTCGACGTTGGGTTTTTGTGGAAGGGTTTCCAGACGAAGATGGCGATTTTTGAATTTCGAAAAAATGGCGGAGATATGGCTGTTTGAAATTTTAAAAAATTAACCGTTGCTCCGATTTTCACCAAATGTTCACCAATTACTCCTTTATTTTTTAAGAATTTTTGTCTAAAATATTGCCACTTTTGAATTATTATTTTTTTAAGTAGGGAGAAATTTCATACTTCTACCCATTACGAGAGGCACATCTCTCCAAAGAGCCCATTATTTCTACCTTGACCCTTAAACAAATTTTCGAAAAAAAAAAACAACTTAAAAATTTAAAAAAAAAACCCTGAAAATTTTCCGAAAAAAAAATCTCGGAAAATTAATAAAAAAAACTTCCCCCTTCCTTATTCTTCCCCTCTTTTATACTTTCCTCCCTTCGTTATACTTTCGTTCCCTTATACTTCCCCCTCTGTTATACTTCCCCTTCCATACACTTCCCTCTCCGTTATAAACTAAAGATTCTGCATTATGTTGTCTGCAGGGTCTTTATTTTCGGATTTTTTCTTATTTTATTTTTGAGAGCAGGAGGTGTTGTGATATTGGCTGTCAATACCCGTTAAGTTTCGCACCCTTCAATTCTAAGGAGGCTTCCCGGGAAGAAACCCCAAAGGATACTCCCCACTTCAACCCCCCACCCCCTCCGAGACTAAAGACCCCTCAGGCCTAACCCCAAAATGGATTGCTCCATTAATTCTCACACCCTCTTCCAATCTTCCAGTTTTTTTCCTTTTTTTTTTTCACTCGATGAATCATTCATCGATGCAATTTCAATCGTATTAGACAAAATTGTTTTTATTTAAAAGAGAGTTTTCATAAAGCGATATAATTATACACTTGATTGTATTTTATCTGTATTGTACTAGATGAGATAATTAACAATTTATTGCAATATTTGCTTGGCTGGCTATGAGGTCCCGCCCTGTTTGATAATTGTCCCTTTGGTGACCCCGGGTTGCCTCATTAAGCCAGGTTCATTCTAACTTTGTTTACTCCCCCGTTCTGTCCAGCCAATATTTTCTCTGGTTGCATAAATTCATAAGCTCCGTTCGGCGATCAATAACGAAGAAATTTCCCGCTAACAATAATAATAATTTTCGCTCGAGTTTCTCCGGGTATGTCACGGACAGGGGGATGCTGTGTTCGGCTGCGGCTGTTTGTCGTGTTTAAACTTTAATGGAAATAAACTAGTTTCTCGGTTTTAACAACTGTACTGTTTTACTGCGAAACAAAATGCTTTTTGTTATCTGCGGTTTTTTCCTGTTTATTTTTTCCACTTAAAGTCGGAGAGGGCTCGGATTTACAACGGACTTAAAAATGGTTTTCATGGATGTAAAAAAAATTGCTATTTCGAGACGGGATTTTGCAATTTACTCGCTTTTTTTTCCATTGCTTTTATAAAAAATTCTTATTATCCAGATGACAAGAGCGCCCAAAAACTCACCAATCACTTTTTTTGTGCTTGAGCTTTGCTTGCGAGAGGAAAAAAATTAACCATTATTATTAACCATGAGAGGGAGTAATTTCATACTTCTACCCATTACGAGAGGCACATCCGTAGGCGAAAGAGCTCATTATTTCTTCCAAGACACTTTAAAAATTTTCGAAAAAAAAAAACTTAGACAATTTTTTTATAGGTATTTGTATTTTATTATTTTTTTTTAGTAGGGAGAAATTTCATTCTTCTACCCAATACGAAAGGCACATCCGTAGGCCAAAGAGCCTAATATTTCTACATAGTACCATGACACTTGGAAAATTTTTCTGAAAAAAAATCTTAAAAAATTTTTCTGAAATAAACCTCGTAAAATAAAAACTCGTAACATATTTTGAAAATAAAAAAAAACTTGGAAATTTTCTTGAAAAAACTTAGAAAATTTTTCGAAAAAACAAACTTGGAAAATTTTTCGAAAAATGAAAGAAAACTTGGAAATTTTTTTTTTAATTTTTTGCCCTCAAAAACACCGAAGACGCAATAATAAGCGAGAAAAACGAGTATTTAGGTCGAAATTTTTTTTTTTAATTTTTTGCCTCGAAATTATTTCTTGGATGTAGAAGATTCCCCAATACTCTTCCATTTCAAGCCTCAAAAACCCCTGAAACGCCATAATAAGCGAGAAAAACGGGTTTTTAGGTCAAAAATTAAAAAAAAAAAAAAAAAAAAAAAAAAAAAAAAAAAAAAAAAAAAAAAAAAAAAAAAAAAAAAAAAACTTCCCCCTCCAGTATACTTCACCACCCCTATACTTACCCTTCCTTATACTTCCCCTCCCTAATACTTCCCCCTCCTTTATACTTTCCCTCCCTTCGTAATACTTTCGTTCCCTTATACTTCCCCCTCCCATCGTAATACTTCCCCTCCCATATATTTCACCATCCGTTATAATTCCCCCTCCCATCGCAATTCATTCATTCCCTTATATTCCCTTTCCGTTATACTTCCCCTCCCATATATTTCACCCTCCGTTATACTTCCCCCTCCCATATACTTCCCCCTCCTATATTGTTACTTCTATTTAAGGAAGTTTTCGTAGGAACCTCTTCAAACCAGTACTCTTCTACCTTGATATCTTTCTTTATTTCTAAAAAGGTCACCTTTGATCGCAGATGAACGTAAGTTTTCTGTAACATAAACAGAAATTTACTTCTAGTTCGTCGATTTTGAACAAGTTTCGATGATTTTTATAAAGTTTGTCGAGGAAGAAGAAAATATAAACTCAATTTTAGTTCTCCCTCTATAATCTAACGAGGTTTATATTCCTTTAAAGTTTTAACGAGACCTTATAAATGATTCTTAAGTTGTAAGCGACATGTTAAGGTAGACGCGAGCTCCTTCGATATTCCAAAGACCCCCTAGGCATGAATAAATTACAAGAATTTTATCCCTTGTTATTTTTAGTTTTTGCAATGTTTGATGTTTTATTTTAGGTAAATCGTAAATCCTTTCCGGTTTATAAGTTAAAAGCTGGAGGATCAGGATCGGATAGATTTTTTTTTATGTGTGCAACTTAAGAAAATTGGAGTGCTTCTGACACCTTGGGGTTTTAAAAGAGGAGGGGGAGGGCTTAATTTAAAGGGATGAAGGGCACGTGTTGGATGTTAGGGGAGGAGATAGAAAAAAAACTGCAGCACACCTTAAGAAGTTGTTAGTAAAGAGATAGGCGTCATTTTTTTTCTTTTTTCGGGAAAACGTACCCTCTTAGAAGGGGTGGAACGTTCAAATATATTGACCTTGGGAATTGGAAGTCGTCCCTCTGGCTTCCCAATTCCACCTCCGACACCTTCTCGCTTCAAATTACGTTATTACTCGGAAAGAGGGGTCCGTCAACTCTGGTAGGCTATCTCTATCAATATTTCATATCCTCTCTATCCCATCTCTCACCCTGGCGAGATCCTTTATTGATAAACTCCCCTCTTCATTCTCGACCCGTATAAACCTTCCCCGGTCGAATCTTTCAGGCTTATGTACACAGTGATACTTATCACATTTTTCTCGAAGAAACCAAATCCCTCATCTCCCCTACCCCTATGAAGAAGATAATCTAAACAAATGATATTTAAGCTTAATTTACGGCATAAACACAAAAAAACTGAGAAATAAGATAGAAAAAAAAATCTGAGAGAATCGGATGAAAACTGAGGCCCTGAAGGGAACGGAAAAAATGGACATGCGATTTCAGTGGTCTTGAAAACGGTCGAGGGTATACAGGGTGTCCCAAAAAATGCCAAATTTAGCGTTTTTAACTTCCTTAAAGAAGTTACTGTGATACCCTCGACGTTGGGTTTTTGGGGAATGGTCTTCCAGAGGAGGGTCAAATATTGATCTTTACCGATCTCAACTTTTTCTGTGGTTCCGGCCGTCCAGCCGTCCGTAGCATTTTTTTCTGGAACACTTTACAGCCACAGTTTTCAACCGATTTTCACCAAATTTTCACATAAATTTAGCCGGTGAAGAAGAATGTAACGAGGGCCATTTTTGAATTTCCAAAAAATGGTGGAGATATGGCTGTTTGAAATTTTAAAAAATTCGCTGCGGCCGAACAGTCGGTCCGATTTTCACCAAATTACCAATTACTCCTTATATTTTTTACGAATTTTTGGGGTAAAAAATCATTTTTTTACATTAATTATCATTTTAGTAGGGTGAAATACCGTACTTCCACGCCTTACGTGAGGGACCTCTCTTGGGCAAAACTCTCATTATTTCTACCTTGACAGTTAGAAAAATTTTCGAAAAAAATGAACTTAAAAAAATTTTCAGAAAAAAAAGGCGCAAATTTAAAAAGAAAACTAGGAAAATTTTTCAAAAAAAAAAACTTCCCACTCCGTTATACTTCCCATCTCTTATACTTCCCCTCTCCTGTATTCCCCCGCCGTTATACTTCCCCCTCCCATATACTTCCCCTCCCTGCCAAATTCGCTGCGGCCGAAACGTTGGTCCGATTTTGACCAAACTTTTACCAATTACTCCTTATATTTTTACAAATTTTTGGTCTAAAAAAATTAATTTTTTAAATAGGGGGAAGGTGTAAAAAAAAATTAATTTTTTTACATTATCATTTTAGTAGGGAGAAATTCCATACTTCCACGCCTTACGAGGAGAGGGACCTCTCTTGGGCAAAACTCCCATTATTTCTACCTTGACACAAACTTAAAAATTTTTTCAGAAAAAAAATGGCGCTTTAAAAAAGAAAACTCGGAAAATTTTCAAAAAAAAAACTTCCTCCTCCGTTATACTTCCTCCTCCCATATACTTCCCCCCATATACTTCCCCCCCTTATACGTCCCATCTCTTATACTTCCCCTCTCTTATATTCCCCCTCCGTTATACTTCCCCATCCCATATACTTCCCCTCCCTTATACTTCGCCCTCCGTTATACTTCCTCTCCTTTATACTTCTCCCTCCTATATTTTTACTTCTCTTTAAGGAAGTTTTCGTTGGAAGCTCTTCAAACTAGTACTTTTTCTAGGACTAAATGCATTGCCGCAAAGTAGCTGGTACTCTCAAGTTGGAACACCCTGTATAATTCGCAGTTCTTCGACGAAGAAACAAATTGACTAGACTATTGAATTTACTGCTTAAAAACTTCCTTTTTACGAGGTTTTTGGGCCCCTCAAAATATCTTCTCTTTCCTCGCACTCTTTAAAATCCTAATTACGCCATTGGTATTTACTAAATGAATTTATATTTCCTTTCCCTCTTTTCTTTGATTAAGTCAAGTTAAGGGGAGGAGGGTTCTCCTGTTTGCGGATGCAAAGAGTGACCGTCCGCTAGGGAGGGGATGGGAAAAGGAAAGGGGGGCCCTCATTTGTAATGCAAGTGTTGGGGTTGGAGAGAGTGAGGCTATTGTCACCGCCTCCCCAATCACACTCCCATTTACATACACCACTTACCACATCTCGACAATTAGAGAGTTCCTCCCTCAGTTTCTAACTGAATGTACCACCCTTAGATTTTAACCATCTTAACATCTCCCAACTAGGAAAATCCATTAAACAATTTACTTAGTTATATGTATTTTTATTAAAGAAAATTTTTATAACCCTATTTTCACGTGGAAAAAAACTTCCCCATAAATCTAATAATTTTCGCAAATGCTGAAACGAGCATGTTTTCCTAGCAATAAATCAAAATATCCAACTAATCGATAACAATAGGGAGCTTTCCCGATCCCAATACCGGTGGGAAATGCGAGTTGAATTAAAAGCGAAGCTGACAATACAATGGAAATGGCGAGGGCGATAAATAACAATGACCCTGACGCGATTTTTTTTCTACTCGGCCCCCCTGAAGGCATTTATTTCTCGCCCTCAAATAGGGGGTTGCTGTTGAAAACTGGCATACGGATGCGACTTTTATACTGTAAATATAAACAGAGCAGTGAATATTTAAAAAATATACTTTGATTCAAGTTTAAACGTCAAATATTGAGGGATTTCTAGGTATAAGTAAAGTATACAATGCAAAAATCAGTTAAACAAAGTAAAATTTATGTTTGTTTTTGGCCAAAAAAGGGGGGGAGGGGTTCCTCAGGCTTAAAACTGTAGATACTCCAAAAATATCTGTAAACGTGGAAATTTTTAGGAGTAAAAAGTCCGAGGAAAACTCCCGAAAAACCGGTTTTCTCATTCAAAAGAGGTAGGGAAGGCCCTAAAACCTGGTAAAGAGGAGGTTGTATGGTTGTAATAAATAAAATTAAAAAACTCGGTAAAAATTTTTTTTTTTTTTTTTTTTTTTGCGAAAAAATGGCAAAATGGGTTTTCTTGGTAAAGAAGAAAACGCCAAAATGGGTTTTCTTGGTAAAGAAGAAAACGCAAAAATGGGTTTTCTTGGTAAAGAAGAAAACGCCAAAATGGGTTTTCTTGGTAAAGAAGAAAACGCAAAAATGGGTTTTCTTGGTAAAGAAGAAAACGCCAAAATGGGTTTTCTTGGTAAAGAAGAAAACGCCAAAATGGGTTTTCTTGGTAAGGAATAAAACGCCAAAATGGGTTTTCTTGGTAAGGAAGAAAAGGCCAAAATGGGTTTTCTTGGTCAGGAAGAAAACGCCAAAATGGGTTTTCTTGGTAAAGAAGAAAAGGCCAAAATGGGTTAACTTGGTAAAGAAGAAAACGCCAAAATGGGTTTACTTGGTAAAGAAGACAACGCCAAAATGGGTTTTCTTGGTAAAGAACAAACGCCAAAATGGGTCTACATAGTAAAGAAGTAAACGCCAAAATGGGTTTACTTGGTAAAGAAGAAAACGCCAAAATGGGTTTTCTTGGTAAAGAAGAAAACGCCAAAACATCCGTGAATGAGAAGGTTTAAGGTCTAAGGCGGCGGGGGGCGCCTGAAAATTTATTAAAAAAACCAAAGAAAGTCCCGAAAATTCGGTTAAAAGGGGTTTTCTAGGTCCAAAAAGATAGGCGTAACCCGTTAACCTTGTAAAAATGGAGTTTATTGGTCAAAAGAGCGAGAAAATTGACTAAAATCAGAAAAAAATTCGTTTCATCTTCAAAAAACTCATCAAACTCTCTCTGCTTCTACAATTTGTGATACTTGGACCAAGGATTTTTCATCAATGGCATCCGGATTTCGATCTTATAACTTATAAAAAATATTAAATAATAGATTCTTGAACAATATTTTGAAGTATCTTTAAACGAGATCAATTGATGTCTTCCTCATCGGATAAAGTAAAAAAGTCCACTCGCAATCTCTTGATTGGTAGTAAAAAAAATGTTTCTGTATTAGCATTTTGTTTTTGATCCACTCGGTATGGCGTACGGTAACACTTAGCTGATGTTGTTTTGATAGGGGAAAGTTTGCGAGGGAAGAAAAGGGGTTCGTGATGCTCGAGGTTCCGGGTCTAGTTTTATGTCTCCCAGATGGCCTTCCGAACGTTCTCCCTCTAGAGGCCTAAGTAAATTCTAACCAATTCTCCTCCAGCTAAGTAATGAGGATGCATAGACCCCAGATTGTCACCCCTATATCATAATAGAACCGTAGGATAAGATGGTAACTGTCAGATATCCCTCGACGAAGAACTTTCTAAAAGGCATTAAATGATTATAAGACAAACCCCTTTTACAGCCTACTTTGTTTATTTACCCTTATTCCCTAGCGGGAGACCCTAATGAATTTAATTAAATTAAAACCAAAATAATTAAGTAATTACATTAACAAACTTCTTATTTAAAGACACCTTTTTATTATTCGTTTTACAATAATTTCATGACCTTTTGGTTTGTGTGCAAATCTGAGTTTTGGAGGTTGAGTTCTGAAGTTATTATCATCCCATTTGTGTTTTGTGACAACTTGACTGCTCGGCCAGAATGACCTCAGAGAGCGTTTCTCTCTTATCTAATGGGAATGAATATTAATCATCTTGTCACATAAATGGAGTTTCAAAATACTTCAAATTGTAGGTGTTCACATCAAAAGTAGTGGTTTGAAGAGCTTCCAACGAAAAGTTCCTTAAACAGAAGTAACAATGAGGAGGGGGAAGTATAACGGAGGGGACGTAAAACGGAGGGGGAAGTATAAGGGAGAGGAAGTATAATAAAGGGGAAGTTTTTAGGAGGGGGAATTTTTTTTTCGAAAAATTTTCCAAGTTTTCTTCTTTTTCGAAAAATTTTCCAAGTTTTTTTTGAAAAATTTTTTAAGTTCGTTTTTCTAAGTGTCAAGAAATAGGGCTTAGGGATGTGCCTCTTGTAATGGGTAGAAGTATGAAATTTCTCCCTACTAAAAACAAATAATAATTAAAAAGTGACAATTTTTTTACACTAAAAATTCTTCTCGGTAGCAGCGAATTTTTTAAAATTTCAAACAGACATATCTCCACCATTTTTTCGAAATTCAAAAATCGCCCTCGTTACATTCTTCTTCTCTGGCTAAATAAATTTGTGTATATATTGCTTTGGAAGAGCTCGTTTACAACATGTATTCAATGTTGGGCGTAATCGTAAATGCGATTACGATTTCGATAGTAATCGCAAGTTTCTTAATTGCGATTACGATTACAATCGTATCCGTATTTTTTTCTGCGATTACGATTATAATCGTATTTTTTTAACGATTACAATCGTAATCGTATTTTTTTAACGATTACAATCGTAATCGTATTTTTTTAACGATTATAATCGTAATCGTATTTTTTAACGATTACAATCGTAATCGTATTTTTTTAACGATTACAATCGTAATCGTATTTTTTTTTTCTACGATTACCATTATACCTAATCGTATTTTTTCTGCGATTACGATTATAATCGTATTTAATTCTGCGATTACAATCGTAATCGCAAAAAAGTACGAATACGATTGTAATCGTAATCGTAATCGCAATAAAGAAACTTGCAATTACAATCGTAATCGTAATTGCGATTACGACAACACTGATTCAAACATGGTATTTTTTAAAATTGGAAACCTGAAGCTTCCTGTGAAAAGCGTACTTTTGGCGTTTCTAAAGTAGGACATGTGCCCCAAGACAAAAGATGGGAGTACGTTCTAACGAAGAGTTTGCCTTGTAATTAGGGGCGGGATGAATACGGACAATAACGTAAGTTCTTTTGTGACGTCATCGAGAGGGAAAATTTCGAAGCGGGGTTATTGCTGCCACCAGTTCTATCCCCCCTCTTCTCTTTAAACCCTTGGAAACTTCCGTTCTCTTACAGAACCTGAGAGCTTTCTTTTGTTTCTCGATTTGCTTAGTCCTACCACCCCTCAGCCCTTCTCCCCTCGAAAAACCTCCTTTTCAGAACTTGATTTAATGGATAATACAAGTATTCTAGAGAACAAACGCCACTTTCGAATAAAGAACAAACGACACTTCTGGACATTTTGAATTACTTTTTTAATTTTCAAGCGGTCATTTTTAAAACTTTCAACGTTTTTCTTGGAAAGAACAAAAGAAACTAAGGGTGATTTTAAGGTTCAACATTTTCTGTATTTTACCTAAAATTATGAGTTTAAAAGTACTTTTTAATTCCTTTAATGAACTCACGCTCTAAATGGTTAAGTCTAAGCCTTCTAGTGAGAGTAGGATGAAATTCTGGTGGGTGTCGGAGTGAGATTAAGCCGGGGCTACCGCCGTTGACCCTTTCCTTGATAATCTCCATGTGCGTTTCGAAAAGGGTGGAAAAGGCAATGTTCTATTGTGAATACAGTTCTGGTTCGAAACGGCTAAAGGCCCTCTATTGCCTTAATGCCCTCGTCAAAAGCAAGTGGAAACCTTAACCCCCCCGCAGTTTCGCGCAAGAACCCCCAAACTAAACGACAAACATTAATGGAAATGTAGCATTGATTATGAATTCTCATACCGCGAAATCGCTATTTAAAATCCTCACTCTATTTATACATAATGCATTTGCCGAAAATTGAAATTAATTTAAAAAGATCCTTTCGAGCGGACGGCGTTTGTCATGTTAATCATTTTTATTTTATCGCCTTGGAAATTTATTCACCCTTCAAAAAGGGAAACATCACACGGTTTTTCAAATATTTATCGGAGAAAAAGACTTCTTCCAAGTTGGCATCGTCAATTAGTAAGCATGAACTAACAAAAACTCGTAAACAAACGCTAATCTACGATTAGTGATGTAATTCATTGTTGCTCTAGGCAATCGGCGATAAAGTGGAACTCCCATAATATTTGTTAACTCTTGTTTGAAAATGATTCACTAATTAATGATTATGGAGCTGACGACGGTTGAAATAAGAGTAAAGCATTTTCTCTACTTTGTGTTGAAAATGGACCTTTTGTAGAAAACATTTGAATGGGAAATATGCAGGAATAGTAAGGTGGTGTTTGAGAATCCAAGGAATGTAGGAATAGTTGAGCCTCGATTAATTAAGGGCCTCAGAATGACCGCAACCACAGTACACCCATTAATTGGAATACTTTTAGAACGTCAGACATCAACCCCCTACAATTATTTCTAAAAGGCTTCCGCCACAAATCTACGGGTAAAAATTTCAGAATATGACTGTTATTAAAATCAAATTTTTTTCTTTTGTTTCAGGTGCCTGATGGGAAAGGGTTAACCACACACGCGAGCCAGATCAAGTGAGGAGGTAATTTAATAATTATCCTACAATTGTACTTTCATGAAAAGGCACTTAGCTTCCATTTTTTAAGTCGTAGTGAGTCGAATACTAATGGACAAAAGGAATTTCTTTCAGACGGTATCAAAGAAGTTGAATTTTTAAGTGCGCAGATGGTTGAATGAGTCAGGGAGGATGGGAAAGGAAGAAATTGGATTAACTCTCCCCAATCCAAAAGTATAGGTCTAGTCTATCAATTCAAAAGATCGTCAGACTTATTATAGCTTCCTGTAAGCCTAGACTTGATACTGCAGAGATAGGGTACTCTCAAAACCCTACAGAAAGGGGAGAAAACAGTGAAATCAAACAGTGAGGGCTTCAGTTGGTAGAACTGTTATGTCATTTTGCGGATTAACTCTCTTCAATCCAAAAGATGTATAGTCCAGTCAATCTATTCAAAAGATCGTCAGACTTATTATAGCTTCCTGTAAGCCTAGACTTGATACTGCGGAAATAGGGTACTCTCAAGACCCTACGGAAAGGGGAGAAAACAGTGAAATCAAACAGTGAGGGCTTCAGTTGGTAGAACTGTTATGTCATTTTGCGGATTAACTCTCCCCAATCCAAAAGAAGTATAAGTCCAGTCAATCTATTCAAAAGATCGTCAGACTTATTATAGCTTCCTGTAAGCCTAGACTTGATACTGCAGAGATAGGGTACTCTCAAAACCCTACAGAAAAGGGAGAAAACAAATTTAAAATCAAACAGTGAGGGCTTCAGTTGGTAGAACTGTTATGTCATTTTGCGGATTAATTCTCCCCAATCCAAAAGAAGTATAGGTCCAGTCAATCTATTCAAAAGATCGTCAGACTTATTATAGCTTCCTGTAAGCCTAGACTTGATACTGCGAAGATAGGGTACTCTCAAGACCCTACGAAAAAGGGATACACAAATTTAAAATGCTCAAACTGTGAGGGCTTCAGTTGGTAGAACTGTTATGTCATTTTGCGGATTAACTCTCCCCATCCAAAAGATGTATAGTCCAGTCAATCTATTCAAAAGATCGTCAGACTTATTATAGCTTCCTGTAAGCCTATACTTGATACTGCGAAGATAGGGTACTCTCAAGACCCTACGAAAAAGGGATACACAAATTTAAAATGCTCAAACTGTGAGGGCTTCAGTTGGTAGAACTGTTATGTCATTTTGCGTATTAACTCTCCCCAATCCAAAAGATGTATAGGTCCAGTCAATCTATTCAAAAGATCGTCAGACTTATTATAGCTTCCTGTAAGCCTAGACTTGATACTGCAGAGATAGGGTACTCTCAAAACCCTACAGAAAGGGGAGAAAACAAATTTAAAATCAAACAGTGAGGGCTTCAGTTGGTAGAACTGTTATGTCATTTTGCGGATTAACTCTCCCCAATCCAAAAGAAGTATAGGTCCAGTCAATCTATTCAAAAGATCGTCAGACTTATTATAGCTTCCTGTAAGCCTAGACTTGATACTGCAGAGATAGGGTACTCTCAAGACCCTACGAAAAGGGGATACACAAATTTAAAATGCTCAAACTGTGAGGGCTTCAGTTGGTAGAACTGTTATGTCATTTTGCGGATTTACTCTCCCCAATCCAACAGATGTATAGTCCAGTCAATCTATTCAAAAGATCGTCAGACTTATTATAGCTTCCTGTAAGCCTAAACTTGATACTGCAGAAATAGGGTACTCTCAAAACCCTACGGAAAGGGGAGAAAACAGTGAAATCAAACAGTGAGGGCTTCAGTTGGTAGAACTGTTATGTCATTTTGCGGAACTGAACATGAAATTGGCCGTCCCACTTGCGCAAGTAGGTATCCTATTCTCTTATCAGACTTTTTTTTCAAATTTGTTTTTCAAGGATTTCTTTTTTCTTCCTCATTATCTCGAACTTGACCTATTGCAATCTATTGCAATCTTATATTTTATCAAATTTTAATCAAAACGTTCCCAGAATCCAGACAACATGAAAGTGATTTTGAGTCTTCTCATTCTTTGTGCTCTCTTTTATGCTTTTTAGCAGGTATGTCTTTTGATCAATGAAAAAGCTTATGTTTTTTTAAGACGAACTAACGAACGAAAAAATTGAAATCGCTTTCACAAATGTTTACCTCACTAAAACACTTGGACAGGCGAATAGAACCATCCATGAAGAAGAAGTGAGGATGATTCCTATTAAAAAAGATAATGTTGAGTAAGTAAAAAAATATTTTTTTAAAGCCTACGGTTCAGTTAATTTTTTAGGGTTATTTTATATATGGAAGACAGAAAAGTTTATACCAGAGAAATTTTGGCAAATACGACAAGTAAAATAGATGGTAATACATTTAGTTTGAACGCTACAGCAGTTTATTTGGATACGCAAGAAGACGGTAGCCTTCACGTAACCGGAACGGTAGATCAGAAACCGGTGGATGAAACCGGACGAATGTCGTGAGTAAGAACTAATCGTTTTACAAACTAAAAACGGTTTTTTTAGTGTAAAATGGGGACGTATGAGAAAGTCGGTTATAATAAAAAGGGCGGAGTTTAATGAAACTCATGTGACAGGAGTAGAGGTCGCTCCTGAAATCGACTGGGGCTCCCCCGAAGTTAAAATTAGCGGAGTCGAACTCATCAACTACGTGACGAACGAAGAACTTAAAAACGCCTTTGAAGAACATCTTAAGGCAAAGCAGAAGACTCACGAGCAGACTTTCGCTAATCTCAAACCAGAATCGATCGAAAGAAAATTAATCGATTTGTAAATCTATTTTATGTTTATTGTTACATCTATAAAATATAATTTATAATTAATGGGGTAAACTATTGTTCGAAAAGCAGCTTCATACAATTAGTTTCATAAGGCAGCGCTCTGCCTGATACAGAACTAATCGATTATTCCCCAATAATCGATCGGTTCCCCAGAACCGGTCAGTTAGGTTTGGTCGGCAATCGTTCTCTCCGATGTAATCAATCAAAAGCAAGATAGAAAAAATTTAGATTTCCCTATAAAATCTAAGAACTACTAAAAAAATGAATTAAACCTACCATAATCCCTTATGAGTTAACCTTAAGTTCTGAGTCAGAAACTTGCGGGCTATTTATTTGGAAGTCACCACCACAAAACGGCCGTTTCGCCTTATTTATGGCCTACTTCGGAGAAATACTGTTGTTAAAAGAATGGCCTCTTAATAATAATAAAACAAATAACTTTTTTTTCCCAGAAAAAAATATGAAGTCGAAAAATAAGAAAGAAAAAAAAATTATTTCAAAAGGAGGACTATTCCGGATTATTCTAGACGTTTCTGATCCTTTATAAATGCAAAGGTTTAAGCTGTCGCAACTCGACGTCCTCAGGTTAAAATCCATGATGAGTCGTGATATTATGTAAATCCCGGTTTTGTGATGGGAGGAGCGGCTTTTCCGTTGTTCCTGAAAAGGGATCGGTTACACTTCGGGTTGTCCACTTCAATTCCTTGAAACGTAGGAAAACCCTAAGGGTATTAGTTATCAGCTGGTCGATTGCCATACGAGCCAGACTGCAGATGAAATGTAATATTACACATGTCACCCTCTCTGACAGATTGAATATTACCGTCGACTAATTTAATGGACGGTTTAGTTCAGCCCCACAACATAATATTGCTATTACTCTTATTATTGTATTTAATTATACATTATTTAGCTAAAAATTATATTTTTTATGGTTTTTGGGTCGTCCGTATTGTTTTTAAATTTTTCAGGTTAATTAAGTGACTCTTCGGACGTTTTTATTCTTTTATTTGACTAGTTTCGAGCCTATATTCAGCTCCTCATCAGACTGCAACAATTTTTTACAATATTAGAACAATAGAATTTTTAAAATATTATTTTCATAAAACATCATGTTGCTAAAAATCGTCATTGTATAATTTTGTTTGTTATTACATTTAATTTGTGATTTAATTAAGTGTAAAACGTTTTTATAAGGGTATTCTCAAATTGGGTCACATGGTGAAAAAAAATTTTTGTAATGTTCAATAAATAAGTTTTGGGCTTACCTAGAATTTGGTTTTTTGTAGATCACATTTTTCAAAACATTTTTTATACAGGATTTATTTTTTCTCACATTTTTCCTCTTTTTCTTCTTTTTCTTTTTCATTTTATGATTGAAATGGAAGAGATTTTTATACGTTTTACGTGAGAAAAGAGCTAATGACCTGGTGAGATATGATTGGTTGTTCAAAGAAAATGGAGAAATTTTAAAAAAAGTGAAATTTTATATTGGAGGAGGGAGAAATGGCGGTAAAATTTTGAAAATAATCGATTCTATAATTTTGCAATGGTCGCACTGGAGTAATTTTTTATGAGATGAAATGCATTTTTTGGAGTTTTTCAGAGGAGTTTTACAGGAGTTAATGAGTTTTTCTTTTAACAATTTTAATTGACGTAAAGAAAGTGGGTTAACGGGCTAAAAAAATTGTTATATCGATATAGAAAAGTTGAGGTAACATCATAGCCGATCGACTACTGTTAATCGATTACAGAAAGGTAACTATTTGGTTGCTATTTTGAGGGTATGTTATTATAAAGTTAATTGTTTTAATTTTTGTCTATTGGTAATGTATTTTTTGCTTTAATTAAAGATTTTTATTGTGATTGAACTGGTATTTTATTTTAATCAGTTAAAACCCTTGACAGTTGGGTATTTGGTTTGAATAGTTCGAGAAGATTGGTGTAAGTGACATCAACTGTCTCATTAGGTCCTTTGAAATTGACGGTATTTTTTGTAGTATGTATGTATATATTTTATTTTGTGAGCCTTCTTGCTTTGCACGACTCTCTACTGATTATTTTTGGGTGTTCTAAGTCAAAGCGGTGGTGGTTTTGTATGGCATGTATATATTCAATATGTATATGGCATGTATATATATAGTCAAGTTATATATTCCATTTCCTGTTTAAACTGCCCAAAAGTATACATAGGCCAAACCCAGTGTTTTTTAAAAGATAGAATGAATAAGCACAAATATTCAATCCAAAACTGTAAAGATGAAACAGGCCTCGCTGTACATGCCATACAAAACCACCACCGCTTTGACTTAGAACACCCAAAAATAATCAGTAGAGAGTCGTGCAAAGCAAGAAGGCTCACAAAAGAAAATATATACATACATACTACAAAAAATACCGTCAATTTCAAAGGACCTAATGAGACAGTTGATGTCACTTACACCAATCTTCTCGAACTATTCAAACCAAATACCCAACTGTCAAGGGTTTTAACTGATTAAAATAAAATACCAGTTCAATCACAATAAAAATCTTTAATTAAAGCAAAAAATACATTACCAATAGACAAAAATTAAAACAATTAACTTTATAATAACATACCCTCAAAATAGCAACCAAATAGTTACCTTTCTGTAATCGATTAACAGTAGTCGATCGGCTATGATGTTACCTCAACTTTTCTATATCGATATAACAATTTTTTTAGCCCGTTAACCCACTTTCTTTACGTCAATTAAAATTGTTAAAAGAAAAACTCATTAACTCCTGTAAAACTCCTCTGAAAAACTCCAAAAAATGCATTTCATCTCATAAAAAATTACTCCAGTGCGACCATTGCAAAATTATAGAATCGATTATTTTCAAAATTTTACCGCCATTTCTCCCTCCTCCAATATAAAATTTCACTTTTTTTAAAATTTCTCCATTTTCTTTGAACAACCAATCATATCTCACCAGGTCATTAGCTCTTTTCTCACGTAAAACGTATAAAAATCTCTTCCATTTCAATCATAAAATGAAAAAGAAAAAGAAGAAAAAGAGGAAAAATGTGAGAAAAAATAAATCCTGTATAAAAAATGTTTTGAAAAATGTGATCTACAAAAAACCAAATTCTAGGTAAGCCCAAAAACTTATTTATTGAACATTACAAAAATTTTTTTCACCATGTGACCCAATTTGAGAATACCCTTATAAAAACGTTTTACACTTAATTAAATCACAAATTAAATGTAATAACAAACAAAAATTATACAATGACGATTTTTAGCAACATGATGTTTTATGAAAATAATATTTTAAAAATTCTATTGTTCTAATATTGTAAAAAATTGTTGCAGTCTGATGAGGAGCTGAATATAGGCTCGAAACTAGTCAAATAAAAGAATAAAAACGTCCGAAGAGTCACTTAATTAACCTGAAAAATCTAAAAATTATAGGAGTAAATAATTATTATAAGGTATTTAGATCTATTATTTTTAAGAGTTTTTGAACTACGAAAAAAAAAAAAAAAAAAAAAAAAAAAAAAAGCTTAGAGAGAGTTTCGAACCTACAACCTTGACATATCACGTATTTGCATAATGTTAATTATCTAAGGTCGTAGGTTCGAATCCAGTTGGGGGACTAACTTTTTTTCTTATCTTCGATGCTTACCTGATTTCCTAAGCTTAAAAAAATTATCCTATTCCACAAACAGCGGGTTTCTCTTCTACAGCACCAAAAAAGAAAAAGCCCACCAACGATCTGTTAGTTCTAACACCGGATAAGTCATTTTTCCAAGGTTTTCAGGAGAGCCAAAATACGGATTAATTTCTCATTGGAATCAATGCACCTGTTGGCTAAATTGTGAACTACGCGTTTTCTGTTGGTAATAGGGTTATACTACCAACGTAATTTGATTCTCAACAAAATTTACCATCAGAAACAATGCCAAACTCAAAATTGATAAAAAAAAATGACTTATCCGGTGTTAGAACTAACGCGACGATTTGTGCAACCGTATCCAACGTTACTGTAATGGACGATTAGTTAGTGATTGGATGAGTGAAACTTCTTCTGTAGATTTTTGTTTACTTTCTGTCGTAATCAATGATTAAGGTCTTGGTTAGTGAAATAATAGGTTATATTTCTGATTTTTCTTTAACTTTTCATGCTAAAAATTATACTTTTGTTCGAAATTTGAGTGATTGGATAAATGAAACTTCTTCTATAGGTTTTTGTTTACTTTCTGTTTGTCGTAATCAATGATTAAGGTCTTGGTTAGTGAAATAATAGGTTATATGTCGGATTTTTCTTTAACTTTTCATGCTAAAAATTATACTTTTGTTTGAAATTTGAGTGATTGAATTGGTGAAACTTCTATAGATTTTTGTTTACTTTCTGATTGTCGTAATCAATGATTAAGGTCTTGTTTAGTGAAATAATAGGTTATATGTCGGATTTTTCTTTAACTTTTCATGCTAAAAATTATACTTTTGTTCGAAATTTGAGTGATTGGATAAATGAAACTTCTTCTATAGGTTTTTGTTTACTTTCTGTTTGTCGTAATCAATGATTAAGGTCTTGTTTAGTGAAATAATAGGTTATATTTCTGATTTTTCTTTAACTTATCATGCTAAAAATTATACTTTTGTTTGAAATTTGAGGTTTCTTTTGAATAGGGATGGAGAAATAAAAGAGAAAGTTTGGATAAAGGTTTTTACGGCTCTCTTTCACAGAAATAGCGCTTTTTTAATTTTATCTCTCTCTCTCTTTTTCAATTCCATTTTCTCTTTTTTGTCTAGGATTCATCGGATGCCTGGATTTGATGCCTTTCTGCTCGGGTGCGGTTAATCAAATGAACTGGTTCGTTTTAAATCTGAAAGTCTCGTGGGAAACGGGATTCGTGGACACAACTGATGAAGTAGCTTCAGCCTATAAAACTTTAAGTGCCTTTAATCCAGAGGCTCCGAGGGTGTAGATGTTTTGAGATGTTATAAAGTCGGAGAGGTTTCTTCCGTTTTTCCCAATCTTTTTTGTGGGCTTTTTAATGAACATTCAGGATAAACCAACGGATTTTGTTAAATTCGCCGACTTTTTTTTTCGCACAGATTCGATCTGGAATCCTTTTACAATAAATACAAAAGGGGAAGCCTACTGACACGTTCGAAGCCCGGAAGGATTTTTGACATCCATTGCTCCCTCTTTAACAAGACAACAATAGTCGACTCTGGTGGGTGGGAAACAAGAAATGTTTAAAAAAAAATCTTTCCCCAGAATTTTAGAAGCAAAAGGCCTACTTTATTGCTCTAATCCTCCTAGTTAAAGTATCCTTTGTGAATTCAACAAAGTGAAAATCCCTTTTGAACTTTTTTTTTGTTATGACACTTTTAAAGGACTATTGATTTCCTACCTAAACGTTTTGATTTGATTATAAATTGTGAGGATCTTTTACGGTAATTATATACTTGTTAGGATGTTCTAAGCAAGAAGTTGCAGGTTATAAACTTATGATTAAACTATAGGTTGAAATTTCTAGGTATATATGGATCTTTGGATCATTATTCATTGTTATGCAGCATCGAACTTGATAATTTTAGAAAAGGAATTTCAAGCAAGAAGTTATAGAGGAAAAATGGGAAATTATGTACTTCCTCAGGTATTTGTGTCATTATACCTTTCATGAAAAGATGAAAAAACCAATGTTTTAGCTCAACTAATGACAGGGTTTCCATGGACCATAACTCCTTATACGGTTCCAGGAGTTGCAAATAGGTCCCCTATAGCTTATTACCTGGGTACAAAAGAAACTTTTTTTTGTCCCTGCAGTTCACCGTGAAAAGAGCCCGGGTCCCCTCATTATAAGGGACACTTGGCCCTTCGTCCATTCAGCACGAAGGGAGGAGAAAAATTCTAAAAACATCTAATTTTGAAATAAAGCCGGCTTCTCATTAGTGGCGCCTGGAGTCGAGAATTGCGAGTAATTAAGGTCACACGAAATTTTTGTTTCTTACAAAAATACAATAAAAAAAAATAAACCGACTAAACTCTGATTTTTCATTTCATAATCCGTTTAGGAGTAATGATTTTTTTAAATCCGAAAAAGACAGTTGGTAGATCCATTCAAGAACCTACCTTGAAATTGCTCCTCTAAATCCTCTAAGTTTCTCATTGGCTGATGATTACACATTCCTCGATTTTCGCATAAAACCCTCCTTAAGTTAAGGAACGGAAAAGGGGTGCTCAAGGTCTCCTTTTGGTTAAGGTAAGGAGAGAAAAATCGATTTGCCACTGAGGTTACTTTCCAAAGTATCTTCCACTCGTAGATCTTAAAATACGTCGAGAGGAATAGAATGAAAGAAACTTTTTTTTTAAATTCCTTTTAGGCGTTTTTCCACAGAATTAAAGTTACTAAACACACTTTTTAAATGTTTTTTTCCTAACTACTATTCTCTTAAGGCGTTTTCTAAGTTTTAACAGCCAAGAAACCCCCTTTTAACTACCTTAAAGAAGTTATTGTGATACCCTCGACGTCGGGTTTTTGGGGAAGGGTCTTCCAGACCCCGGAGAGTCATTCTAATATTGATCTTTTCCGATCTCAACTTTTGTTTGTGGTGCCGGCCGTCCGTCCGTAGCATTTTTTTCCGGAACACTTTACGGCCTCAGTTTTCATCCGATTTTCACCAAATTTTTACAGTAGGTGATCAAGAATGTAACGAGTGCCCAAAAATCATCCTTCTTAGAAGTTTTTATCTTATATTTTTCAAGAAAAAAATCAGTGTTGCCAATCGTCCCTTTTCTTCTGAAATTCGTTCCAGTGTTCGACAATGAGTTTTCAACTTTTATATAAGAAAACGGAAAGTTTTCTCTTTAGTATTCCTAATGAGAACCTAGTTTAGGTTTCTAAAAGCCGTCTGGAACTGGGACAAAATTGGGATTCCTCTTGAAAAAGCCAACCCTCTCCGTGAGTTTTGTTTGGTAGGAAGGGAAGGCCTCCATAAATCCGAAGACGTGCTTTGAATCTTGCCTTGACGTCTATATATAGGTTTTTAATAACCTCACTCTTTGTCAGCTTTACCTGGAAGCATTCATAAAGCAAAAAAGAAAAAAGTCGTCTCTCTTTATTGCATTGACATATGCCCTCGACGGAATTCGCAACGGGGGTTTCCAGCTTCCATAACGTCTTTGAAAATCATTCATCCGGAAAACCACATGGCCCTAAAAATTCATAACGGTCACTTTTCGATATTGAAAAATTCATAAATCAAACGACGTTAATGAGTTTGAAAAATGTTTACTTTTACCCCAAAGTTGATTACCGGATGTTTCCAACCATTAAAGTCTTGTCGGGAGTCGGGGTTTGTTGATTTAGGCAGGCGTCTTGTTGTTGACATCCTTGGAGCCTGCAGCCTAGTTTTGTTTGGCCCTTGGACAATCATAATATTTGCGGGTCACGTTGTTAACACTTAGCCTCATCTTTAATTTTTTTTCATCCCTAAAAATATCTCAAAAATTCAATTATTCACATAAAAAAAAACTCTTTTTTTATAGCGAATAAAAGTCGTACTATTTAATGCATGAATTGAAAAACTTTAAATTCGTGGGAGTGCGAAATTCATTTAGAGACCGCATGAATTACCAAAAAGTTCGACGCTTTATGTTCGAAAATCAGATAAAAAAGTTTTACGCCAGGTTGAGGTTGACTTAAATTTTTTTTCACCCTCTCTCTTTCTCCTTTCGTCCAAATTCAATTACTGTCATAGCACATTTTCCGAGTACGTTCCTCTTGGAAAATAATTCTCTCTGAAAACGGAATGAAACTCGACCCTGATGAGAGGAGCAACTAAAACGCCCCTCAAATGTCTGCTCGAAACGAACTGACAGGATGCACTTTGTGGTTTCAACTCATATAAGCCGTTTATAAAGAAAAAAATTTCTCACTATTAAATTCTCGAATGAAAAAAATAATCCAATTTATAACTTTAAAAAAAGAAAATATACTCTCCGTAGGGTTAAAATGACCCAAAGACATTTCGGATCCTCAAACTTTTGTGGACTTTTAACTTCCTTAAAGAAGTTATTGTGATACCCTCGACGTCGGGATTTAGGAAAGGGTCTTCCAGACCCCGGAAGGTCAAATCGAATATTGATCTTTACCTATCTCAACTTTGTCTGTGGTGCCGGCCGGCTGTCAGTCCGTAGCATTTTTTTCCGGAACACATTACGGCCACAGTTTTCAACCGATTTTCACCAGAATTTCACCAAATTTTCTTTAGTCGGTGAACAAGATACTTTACCAATTTTTGGTGTAAAAAAATTTTCTTTTTTTTCTTACATTAATTATCATTTTAGTAGGTAGAAATTTTATACTCCCACGCCTTACGAGAGGGACCTCTCTTGGGCAAAAATCCCATTATTTCTACCTTGATACTTACTTTTTCGTAAAAAAGAACTTAAAAAGATTTTCGGGAAAAAAACTCAAATTTAAAAAAGAAAACTCGGAACATTTAAAAAAAAACCTATAAAATATTTGCCAAAAAATAAATAAATAAATAAATAAAAACCTATAAAATTTTTGGCAAAAAAAAAAAACTCGGAAAATTTATCAAAAAAAACTTACCTAGAAAATTTTTTGAAAAAAAAAAACTTCCACTCTCTCATAATTCCCCCTCCGTTATACTTCCCCCTCCTATATTTTTACTTCTCTTTAGGAAGTTTTGGTTGGAAGCTCTTCAAACTACATAGTACTTTTTTTAGTTACTCAAAAAAATCGCCCTCGGTGGATCCGACAGCAAAATTCTACCCAGTTTGAGAAAGGGAAGACGCCTAAACGTAGTTTCCTAATTTTAGGGGTTAAAAATTATCGGAAAATTTTTTACAAAAGCTCATTCTCGTTATTTTGGCAATCTCCGCCCGGCTTAGCGAGCAGTTTTTCGAGAAAGAATTTTTTCTTTGGAAAATGGAAAACCTACTATTTTGACAAAAACATTTTTTTTAAACAGCTAGTCATTTTGTAAGTTTTGAAGAGCACTTTTCTAAAGCATGTTATATAATAAAATCCGATTTATATTTTCGTCGCAATCCTTTTAAAAAAATTTGACGGACAATGCTTGACTAACAGACCATTGGTTTTAGCAAGAAACGTCCCTTTTTTCCAGAACAAACATTTTTCATCCATCAAAAAATAAATTAAATTCTGCTCTATCCATGATAATGACAATTCGAACAAACACAACCACAGCCCCGTGAATAGAATAATGTAACTTGCAGATTCTACAAATTTTAAAAAATTATGTGCCTATAAATACTCGTACATTTGTTTTTTTATTTTTTCAATTTTTTTTAAATAAATAATTTATATTAATTAATTTTTTAACTAGAAAAAAGGTTATTGTGCTACCTTCTAAGGCGGTTTTCAGAAAATGGTCTACTGTCCTACAAAGTTCTCTTTGTATTGAGGAAGTGGCAGGACGGCTGGACGCTGCTTTTTTCTAGGACATTTCACGACCGTTATTTCCATGAAATTTTTTTAAAATTTTATTCGCATTTTGCAATCGAAAATATCTGAAAAACTACGTAATTGCAAAGGCTTTTTTTCCCCCGAAGTTTTAAAAAATGGAGAAAATCTGTCTGTTCCAGAACATCGGGCGTCCCCCGATTTAATTTCGTTTTTTTTCCCAGAAAAATCCCATATACGCTTTAGATAAAAATATATTACAAACAAAAAACAAAAGCACGCAAGAGTTGATTTGAAAAGCTATAAAATCAAAAATTAATAAATGAAGACCTACGTTGGTTAAATTACCCTCCATTCAGAAATTATTTATTTATAGAACGAAATTGGCTATTTAATGATAAAAAAAATTATGAAAATGTTTCGAGGGTGAAAGAAGGTCCAGTCTGTAGTTGTATCGTCTGTCGTAAGAGCGCGCTTGAGACGGTCCCGGGAAACGGACCACCCGTCGACGACCCCCGTCCTACCACCCGTCGACCTAAACCTTAACCGCGCTCCGCTTGAATCAGTTGGTGCCCAAAAGCCGAACGAAACACGTCCACGCATTCCGAACACAGTCGAAATTACGAGGTGTTCTTTAGTGTTGGTGTTGTGCGTTTTTTTGTGAACGTTTTATTTTTTTTACGAAAATTAATCTCAAACAAAACATCGTTTTTTTCTCTTTTTTTTCGACGGATGATGGAAATTTATTTTCCCATCGGAAACGATATAAGGTAAACAAAAAAAAAACTTCACACAATGAATAATTTATTTAAAAAAATTTAAACAATTAGAAAAATCCTTGAATTTACAATTCTTCTGTTGATGAAAACAAATTAAAGTCACTAATGTGGGCAAAAGATCAAGTGTAATTTTTTTAAATGACGCATAAAAATTCAATATTAATTAAAAAAATCATTTTTAGACTTGAGATTTGAAATTTTAATTAAAGTCAATATTGTGTGAGCATAAAATTTCTTTTTTTCTTGATTAATTAATTTCCAAATTGAAATAAAAGTCCCTTTTTTTTCCCATTTTATCATGGAACGTAATTTGTCATTCTTTATCAGGTCCAGACTTGACTCTTTAGTTATCGACATTGATTCTGACGTTATTGACGACTTTTATTGGATTTTTTAAATTAATGTTTTTTTTTACAAGTTTAAAAGTCTTTGTTTACAATAAACAGCGCTAAATTTACTCTTTTGCTTCTGCTTTTCGTCCAACTTGAATCCTCCAGGCGTTTTTTTTTTTTTTTCTATTTTACTCCCCAGCATATCCCCAACTTTATATTCCGTTTCCTTCGAAATGAAAACTTAGTGTATATAAATGAGAAAAGTTTGATACTCCGTCCGGTAGGGACCAATACGTCTGGGAATAGTTGATGTGTATATTATTCGTCGGAAAAATATAGTGGAGGGTTTTCTCCCCTCTAAAAACTTGTCAAAAACGTCACCTTTTGTAGCCATTTTTTTTTAATTCTCAGCCAATCATATCCGATTTATTGCCAGTGATGACTCAATTAGATTAGGAGAAGTATTTTTTTTTGTTATAAAAGGTTATCTTTCATAATTAATTTTTGACGACATTAATAAAAACTCTTATTTTTGACCACTGATTTTTCATAATCTCGAAGTTCAATCCTTTCAAAAGATAAAAATATGAAATTAATTAACGTACTAAATAATTAACTTTCTCAAAGAGAAGTTATTTTTTTTCTTCGTGTGACCAATTTTTTTCACGAAAGGGTAAAAAAATTAATTAATTTTTAATGTTTAAAACATAAAAATTTATTTTTATGTAATTTTAAAATCCTGAATCATTAATTTAAAATAAAGACAAAAAATATTTTATTTATGTCGACATTATGCAAAACGAGGGAGAGAACGAAATAAATCGAGAGTTTCATTTGTGTAGAAAAAAATAAATGTCAGACTTCTTGATATGTGTCCAGTCTTTTATCGCTCGTTCGTGCTGCAATAAAATGAACACAACTTTTCTGTTTTATCCCCGAAAATGGTTTTAAACTGTTTGACAGGTGTATAATTTAAAATTTTCATGATCAATGTTTATACTTAATTTGCAATTTTAACGTAAAAATTGATTCAAATTAAGTTTGATGTTTTCTAAAGGGTTTTTCCTGTTTATCTCGGGAAATGTTGCTCTAAATAAAAAATACCCTCTATATAAAATTTCCCTCAAAAATGTATTCAAGGTTTTTAGGTAGAGTTTTTTTCCTTTGCAATTTCGCGAGAAAACTGTTGGGTTTTAAAATTTTTTTTCTTTTTGATTAGGTTATGTCATAGATTTATTTACTGAAATACAGAAGGTATATTTCAATATCATAAAAATGTAGAAAATCAGAAAAAACATCAATTTTAAAATTGTAATTTTTATGAATACAAAATTGTATAAAACGAGTTATATTTAAATTTATGAGTAACGAAGCTAAAAGCTAAAAAAGTTTTTTCCTAACCACAGTAAATTTTTTGTGAGTTGGGAGCTAATTCAAAAACTTAGTAAAATGACTTAGTTTTTCATCATTTATGAAGCCGTTACTCGAGAACGTATAATCCGACCGAGTCCGTTTACATCTTATTTTCTAGGTCATTTAATTTACCAAGTTTTGCTAAGTCCGATACTGTACTCTAGATACTGTAGATTTCATCAGGATTTGACTTCATAAGAAAGAGATGAGGCGCTCCGGGTACGAAGGGCGAACTCAACAAAACGTAGTTTCGAGATATTCGCATTTTAAAGTTTTATGTTACGGGCGAACTCAACAGAAAAGTCATGCCCTGGAATGGGAAAAGGAGTGGGGGTTGTGGACTAGGATGTGGAGTTCGCCCTTCGTACCCGCTCGGATAACGCAGTTAGAGCTTTGCCGCATATCGGTTTTTACCGAAAGGGGAAAAAAGGGCGAACTCAACTTAAAAATTATATGGTTGTATTCACCAAGAGGTCTAGAATCTGAAAATGAAAAAAAAAAAATTTGTCCGATGTTGAGTTCGCCCTTCGTACCCGGAGCGCCTCATTTATTCTTGTAGCTTCTTTTCTTCGTAAAATTGGATTTTTTCAGTTGTGTTTGTTGGGGCGATTTCTCGCCCATTATAAAAAAAAGTGCCTAAAGCGAATTGTTTTTTATAGGCCATCAACAAACTTTCTTCCTAGTTTCATTAAAACTGACGGGAACCCTGACAAACAATGAAAAAATATTGGTTTGCTTTTCTCTCGTTACTCGACCGAATTCCAAGAAAATGGCAGTTAGAGGTGCCTTCGGAGATTTTAAAGAAAATCGTAATTATTGAAAGGTCTTTATTATTGACCCTATGTAATTTAAAAATATAAATAAATTATTGATTTTGAAATGATATGAATTGCTTTCTAAGAAATATTAACCCAGGAGGGGTTTCGTTGATTAGAAGTTACGGCTTAGGAAGTGGCCGGCCGCCTCCAACTCCCGTCACGCACGTGCCCTTCCCCTTGTTTACTACTTCGAGCAGCTTCGGAAGCTTGATGAGGCTAGAAAAAAAAAATTCTTTTTAATGATCGCTCTTTCTCAAGATCGAAAGTTTAAAAAAGAGCCCCTGTTTGTTTGTCTGGCCGAGAACTAAACAAGTCCTTGGCCTCTCTTTACCGACATCCCCACTGAGTAGGCAGAAAAACCCGGCCGGAGAAAATACAATTCCATTCAGACCTTGAATTTCAATAGGATCTCGCTTTTAAAGCTCTTTTTCTACCTGTTAGGAAATCACAGGCAGGTGAGAGGAAGCAATATAACCGAGAAAATACTCGGAACTCTTTTTTTTCCCTCAACAACCAGGCGTTAACTGTGTAATGAAGGTAAATACCATAAACTCGTTTTTCCTCCGTCAGAAACCCTCCTATTCTTATTCAAATATGAGAAGAACATAAAAATGACATTTTGTCGAAAAGGTCCTACTTTTTCATAGTGTTTACCTGCAAATTTCGTGCGAGTGAATAAATTTCTTTTTTTAAATTGAAAACTTGTTTAGAAAATGTCTACGGCGCCGCATAGTCAGCTCGACGGTAGTGCTTATTAGGCGTAAAAATATATTAATTATGCATGACGTATATAAAAGTAGTTCCTTTCGAGGAATATGCCGATGTGGGTGGCCACATTAACCTTAGGTAATCACCTTTCAATACCCTTAATTAAACCCGTTCTTTTGAGTTAATCTCGTTTAAAGATAAACCAGCCATTAGCAAACTCAGTACTCAGCCTGATATGTCCAATCTTTTTGAGTTCCATTATTCTATTATAAAAAGTGACGAGAGGTTCGCAGAATTTTTTCCCGAGTTTGGGGAGCACTTTTCACTCCCTCGACAACCCTTTTCGCTTATTCTCGATCCCCGTCCCGTCCGGTCTACGACCCTCTTTCCCAATTTCTCTCTCTTTCCATACTAGACAGTTTTCAACACCCGGGGGTTCTCTTTCCCCGCCACTTCAAAGTTTTCCGATCCACTTTTTCCCCTCCGACGCTAGCATCTGCCTAATAACTTTGCACATTAGTCGCGTTCCGAACGAAGAAAACTCCAAAGTTCCGTATTTAAAATTGGTTGAAAAATCACTTTAAACTTTTAAAACAAATGCGGGAAAAAAAAAATTTTCAAACAACATATTCGACGCTTTTAGCGAAATTTTTTTTCCTTTCCCTCTTTCTATATTATTTTTTGAGCTCAATTTTAAAACGAGGAAACCATGTGTGAAATGAATAAATTTTTTTTAAAACCGATTGTGGTTAAACGAAAATAAAACTGCTGACATTTAAGAAATTTTAATAATGTTTTGAAGGGAAAACGGATACACAACATATCCTTTGGCAACTCGGCTTCGGATGACTTGCGGAGTCAATTTACGTGACGTTCCTTCTTATTGCATTCCTCTCTCAAACCGGCTTTTCAAGCTTCTATTCGAAAATGGCTTCTTAAACGGCTTAAAATAATACTTTTAAACGAATATTCAAATTTGAATGCGGCATTATCTCAAATCTGAAACATTACGTAATATTCAATGTCATTTTATTTTGATAATCCGTTAAAACTCTTTCCTGCAAAATGTATTCATTTTTTTTTTCAGTTTCGAGCTCTATAAAAAAATTTAATTTAAAAAGTTGGATCTTTTTGTCGATTTTCGGGAGTAGAAACACCCGTTTGATCAGGTATCCGGGCGTTAAACATCTTTTTCACCGGGTTTTTGGTCATTTTCGTCGATTTTTTGGTGCAGAAACATACATATAATCAGGTATTCGGACTTAAAACGTATTTTTTACCTGGTTTATGGTTGGTTGTGTCAATTTTCTGGTGCAGAAACACCCGTTTAATCAGGTGTCCGGGCGTTAAACATCTTTTTTACCGGGTTTTTGGTCATTTTTGTGGATTTTCTGGTGTAGAAACACCCGTTTAATCAGGTGTCCGGGCGTTTAACATATTTTTTACCGGGTTTTTGGTCATTTTTGTCGATTTTTTTGGTGCAGAAATTTACGTATAATCAGGTATCCGGACGTTAAACGTATTTTTTACCCGGTTTATGGTTGTTTTTGTCGATTTTCTGGTGTAGAAACACCCTTTTAAACCGGTGTCCGGTCGTTAAACATCTTTTTCACCGGGTTTTTGGTCATTTTCGTCGATTTGTTGGTGCAGAAACCCGTATAATCAGGTGTCTGGGCGTTAAACATCTTTTTTACCTGGTTTTTGGTCATTTTCATCGATTTTTTGGTGCAGAAACATACGTATAATCAGGTATTCGGACATTAAACGTATTTTTTACCTGGTTTATGGTTGTTTGTGTCGATTTTCTGGTGCAGAAACACCCGTTTAATCAGGTGTCCGGGCGTTAAACATCTTTTTTACCGGGTTTTTGGTCATTTTTGTCGATTTTTTGGTGCAGAAACATACGTATAATCAGGTATCCGGACGTTGAACGTATTTTTTAACCGGTTTATGGTGGTTTTTGTCGATTTTCTGGTGTAGAAATATCCGTTTAATCTGGTGTCTGGGCGTTAAACATCTTTTTTACCTGGTTTTTAGTCATTTTCATCGATTTTTTGGTGCAGAAACACATGTATAATCAGGTATTCGGACTTAAAACGTATTTTTTACCTGGCTTATGGTTGTTTGTGTCGATTTTCTGGTGTAGAAACACCCGTTTAATCAGGTGTCCGTTAATCATCTTTTTCACCGGATTTTTGGTCATTTTCGTCGATTTTTTGGTGTAGAAACACCCTTTTAATCTGGTGTCTGGGCGTTAAACATCTTTTTTACCTGGTTTTTGGTCATTTTCATCGATTTTCTGGTGCAGAAACACCCATTTAATCAGGTGTCCGGGCGTTAAACATCTTTTTTACCGGGTTTTTGGTCATTTTTGTCGATTTTTTGGTGCAGAAACATACGTATAATCAGGTATCCGGACGTTAAACGTATTTTTTACCCGGTTTATGGTTGTTTGTGTCGATTTTCTGGTGTAGAAACACCCGTTTAATCAGGTGTCCGTTAATCATCTTTTTCACCGGTTTATTGTTGTTTTTGTCGATTTTCAGGTGTAGAAACACCTTTTTAATCTGGTGTCCGGGCGTTAAACATCTTTTTTACCGGGTTTTTGGTCATTTTCCTGTCTAGAAAAACCCCTTTAACAAATCGTTCGGTAAATAACATCTTATTCAGAGTTTAGGGTTGTTTTCCTCGATTATATGGCTTAGAAACTTTTTTTTGGAGGGGGCTTTCTGTTATTTAATGATACGGAGTTCATTATTAACTTCTTTATTAGCCATCACTGTTAGGCGTTTTTCAAATGCCATAAAATATGAATTGCTCTACTTGATAAAATCAATATAATGCGAAAATTTATTTTAAGAAACGAGCTTTTGGTTTATCGAAATTTTGTTTATGGCCTTATGTTTTATTTATGGTCCATTGTGAGTTATTAAACCTATTTAGAAGTTGCTCTCTTCTTAACATCTGTTTTTACTTTCATGATTTAGCGACGGATCAAAAGAGATTTTTTCCCCTAGGGCAACGCCGGCGGCTGCGGGGGTTTAAACAAAACCTTTCTTAATGGGAAAGGATAATAAACATTGATAACTTTTTTTTTGTGCCCTCTCTTTCTTCCTAGACAATTTTATTTCAATTCCCATCCCCGTTCCGGGCCCGCGGGATTTATGTCCGGCGGAATAAAAGTTGGAGAATTATCGCCGTTATTTATCGCTCTGTTTAAACTGCGGATAAATCAGGGGATGGTGTTTTTTCCGGTAAATAGAAACTCCCGGGGTTTTCAAACGCGCCGGCTCGAAAGGTTCTCCCGCTTCGGACGTCCATCTCTCGATTATTGGATGTGCACCCAATTCAAACAGAATCTAATTTATTTATTCTAACTCGGAAGTGTTTACCGATTCACTTAAACTGACCGCAATTTGTAAACACCCGTGGGAGATTTTACTGCACCTACACGGACATTAGTAACACAGTTTCCCTCCCATTTACCTGGTACAACATCCTCATTAAATTGTTTCTTCCGGTGTCCGTTACATAATATCAATACACTTGGTCGACGAAATCAAAACCGGCATTCTTAGCTCCTATTGGCTAAATTATTAACGTTTTAATGAAATTCCATAAAAAGTCTTATCTCTTCAGCCTTGGGCTGCCTCATTAAGCTGATGCCGCAACAAACTTGACAATTTCCTGTACAATAAAAGTAGAAAATGTGTCTTCCTTTTAAAATCCGGTTAACCTACAAAGATTTCCTAGTTAATTTAAAATAAAAGGAGATCAGAGTGGATCCGAATATATCGATCCATGGGACCCTTTTCAAAATTCTTTTGTTGGTTCATCCTTATTCCTACTGATATCCATCTAGCGAACGTCCCCTCCCCACATGTTTTTATATCTCCCACCCTTCCTCGCTTATCACAACGCTCAGGCTAATTTGACTTCTTCTCGCCTTTTTGTGCTACTAGGAATCAGACATGCCGGCGGCGAATCCAATCTCCCCTAGTGCCCGAGCACAATAGAAGCCGGGAGTCTATTTCAAATTGGTTCTAAACTAGTTTGCTTGATAGGGGATAATAGGACATTCATTTTTTACAATCATAAGGCGCTGAGATGACTCATCCTTTCTAAAAAATGCATTTTCACTTCACACTTAAGGACTTTTGAAACCTTCGCTTTGGGCCCTTTCTATAACTTTCTTCTCGGAAAAAGAGTACCAATTTTTTTTTCTTTTTTGCGTTTCCAGTTCTATAAAGTTAATTTGAAAAAGTTGTGTTTCTTTCAAACCCAAAAAAATGGTCGTTTATCATTTTTTTACGGGGTCATTTTCTTCCATTTTCTGGTCTAGAAAACGCCGTTTTATTAAGCGTTTAGGCGTTAAACATCTTTTTTACTGGGTTTTTGGTCTCCTCGATTTTCTGGGTCATAAAAACCCCTTTAATCAGATATCCCGGCGTGAAACATCTTTTTTTACCAGGCTTTGAGTCGTTCTCGTCGATTTTCTGGTGTAAAAACACCCGTTTAATCAGGTGTGCGGGCGTTAAACATCTTTTTTACCAAGTTTTGAGTCGTTCTCGTTGATATTCTGGTGTTAAAACACCCGTTTAATCAGGTATTCGGACGTTAAACGTATTTTTTACCTGGTTTATGGTTGTTTTTGTCGATTTTCTGGTGTTGAAACACCCGTTTAATCAGCTGTCCGCGCGTTAAACATCTTTTTTTTCCATATTTTTGGTAATTTCTCTCTCGATTTTCTTGTCTATAAAAACCCCTTTAATCAGGTGTCCTGGTACGAATTATCTTTTTTTACCAGTTTTTGAGTCGGTCTCGTCGATTTTCTGGTGTAAAAACACCCGTTTAATCAGGTGTCCAGGCGTTGAACATCTTTTTTACTGGGTTTTCGGTCATTTTCCTCGGTTTTCTTGTCCATAAAAACCCCTCTAATCAGGTATCCTGGCGTAAAACATCTTTTTTACTGGGTTTTCGGTCATTTTCCTCGGTTTTCTTGTCCATAAAAACCTCTCTAATCAGGTATCCTGGCGTAAAACATCTTTTTTACCAGGTTTTGAGTCGTTGTCGTCGATTTTCTGGTGTAAAAGCACCCGTTTAATCAGGTGTCCGGGCGTTAAACATCTTTTTTACCAGGTTTTGAGTCGTTCTCGTTGGTTTCCTGGTGTAAAAACACCCGTTTAATCAGGTGTCCAGGCGTTAAACATCTTTTTTACTGGGTTTTCGGTCATTTTCCTCGATTTTCTTGTCCATAAAAACCCCTCTAATCAGGTATCCTGGCGTAAAACATCTTTTTTACCGGGTTTTGAGTCGTTGTCGTCGATTTTCTGGTGTAAAAACACCCGTTTAATCAGGTGTCCAGGCGTTAAACATCTTTTTTACCAGGTTTTGAGTCGTTCTCGTCGATTTTTTGGTGTAAAAACACCCGTTTAATGAGGTGTCCGGGCGTTAAACATCTTTTTTATCTGGTTTTCGGTCATTTCTCTCTCGATTTTCTTGTCTATAAAAACCCTTTAGTCAGGTGTCCTGGCGTGAAACATCTTTTTTACTAGGTTTTGAGTCGTTCTCGTCGATTTTTTGGTGTAAAAACACCCGTTTAATGAGGTGTCCGGGCGTTAAACATCTTTTTTATCGGGTTTTCGGTCATTTCTCTCTCGATTTTCTGGTCTATAAAAACCCCTTAAATCAGTTTTCCTGGCGTCAAACATCTTTTTTACCGGGTTTTGAGTCGTTCTTGTCGATTTTTTGGTGTAAAAACACCCGTTTAATCAGCTGTCCGCGCGTTAAACATCTTTTTTTCCCATATTTTTGGTAATTTCTCTCTCGATTTTCTGGTCTATAAAAACCCCTTAAATCAGTTTTCCTGGCGTCAAACATCTTTTTTACCTGGTTTTGAGTCGTTCTCATCGATTTTCTGGTGTAAAAACACCTGTATAATCAGGTGTCCGGGCGTTAAACATTTTACCATATTTTTCCTTTCAAAAAATGCATTTTTTAATTCACACTTTTTTTCATCGTTTAACAACAAATTCCTGAACAAAAGAACATTTTTCTTTCTTTTTTTCACTTTTTTATCTTATCTTGAAACCCAGTAGGTAAATAGTGTAGCTTCTTTGTCCCCGAGTACTCTCAGATAGTGTGAACGTTCTATTTTTTCCCCTTTTTTTTTTTTTTTTTAACCCGACACTCTCAAGACTACTTAGCCTCAAATTGCTCTCTACCCTTTTTTTGTCAAGGCCCTCAGGAATATAAAGTAGTTATTGTAATTTTCTTCCTCTTATCTTTACATTTTTTTGAAAATCACACTTAAGGACATTCGTGACTTAATTTCTTTTGTTAATTTTTGTACTGAGCTCTCGGTGACCTACGATAACCCTTGACTCTATTGATTACGTTCAATTTTGCCTCTTGAGTTTAATCTGTAAATATTTTGATATTCAAGTTATTTTATAAACCTTGACTAAAATAAACTTCTAACCGAAAAAAAATTTTTTTGTCGTCCTTGATTCTCACAAGTATGCCATGTGGCGAATACTCAAGCCGAAAATGCGATCTCGTACAATCGTAAATCAAGTAGAGAAAAAAACGGGAAGTTTAAAACCGAGCTTCATAAAAAAAAATGAAGAAGAGACGGCAGAAACTCAAGGTCAGGAGTGTAGTTCCACATTAGGCCAAAGGCTAATGACGTCAGAGCGCTCCGGAAGAGTCTCTTTATTTGAGAGCAGGAATATGAAAGTTTTTACATTTTTAACTTCCTTAAAGAAGTTATTGTGATACCCTCCACGTCGGGTTTTTGGGGGAGGGTCTTCCAGACCCCGTAGGGCAAATTCGAATATGGATCTACACCGATCCCAACTTTGTCTGTGGTTCCGGCCGGCCGGAATTCGTTCCCTTATACTTCCCCCTCCATTATACTTCCCCCTCTGTTATACTTCCCCGTTCGTTACACTTCCCCCTCCGTTATACTTCCCCTCCCATATACTTCCCACTCCGTTATACTTCCCCTCCCATATACTTCCCACTACGTTTTACGTCCCCTCCGTTATACTTCCCCCTCCGATATAGATACTTCTCTTTAAGGAAGTTTTCGTTGGAAGCTCTTCAAACCAATACTTCAAGTAGGGAGAAATTTCAGACTTCTACCCATCACGAGAGGCACATCCCTAGGCCAAAGAGCGCATTATTTCTACCTTGACACTTAAAAAAAAAAATTCGAAAAAAAGAACTTAAAAATTTTTTTAAAAAAAGCGCAAAAAAATGGAAAACCTGAAAAATTTTTGGGGGAAAAAAACTCGGAAAATTTTTCGATAAAAAAATTAAAACTTCCCCCTTACTCTTCCCCCTCTTTATACTTTCCTTCCCTTCGTTATGCTTTCGTTCCGTTATACTTCCCCCTCTGTTATACTTCCCCCTCCGTTTGACGTCCCCTTCCTATATACTTCCCCTCCCTATATACTTCCCCTCCGTTATACTTCCCCTCCTATATACTTCCCCCTCCCATATACTTCCCCTTCCTATATTGTTACTTCTCTTTATGAAGTTTTCGTTGGAAGCTCTTCAAACAAGTACTTTTCGTTTTCTAAGGAGTTTTTAGGCGCTCTGACGTCATTAACCTTTGCCCTAATGTGAAACTAATTCGCTTCTGACCTTGAACTTGTGCCTCTCCACGCCATTTCCTTTTCCAAAGCACCTTTTGCGTCCTATCATCTCGATGACCTTGATTTTAAAAAAAATGTCCTGGTGGCTTTTCGACAATGTTGTCACATTAAAATTTTAAAGATGTTTCGACATTCGATCAACTCAAAGGCTTAAAAAAAGTTAAGGTCAAAACTATAAAGGACGGGATTCTTCTTGTAATGAAATATCCGATTGCAACATATCTTTGAGCGGTCGCGTCACGTCGACCCCGTTATCTCAAGTCCGTGGGGCCCCAACTGAACAAACTTCCTCGGATAAGCCGCCTTTACAGAAAGCCACACTTCTTAAAAAATAAAATAAAATCAACTCTTTTCCCCCCCCGCCTTCTAGAATGTTTAATCTTCCCACAGGTTTTACCCTGGTACAAATATTAGATTAGATTAAAGGTCGTTTACGGTGAAAGCAGTTGTGCAACTCGTTCTAATCGAAATCATTTAAAAAAAATTTAAATAAACTTTAAAACATGAGACACTAAATCATTTATTACGACCCATCAAACTTATTATGAAATGTAATTTTTTAAATGCAATAAACATTATCTTCATTACCATACATGAAAGGCTCTTGAAATAAAATTAATAGTCGAAGAATAATTTATTATGTCAATGAACCTTAAGATTTTCAAATGTTTAATTTGATTATTTTTATGTTTCAGGTGAGTCACTACATAATCGTAAGTTTTTGTCAACAAAATTGTTTAAATTCTAAGAGTGACGTAGAAGGGTCCTAAGCGGATTTGTTTTTAAAGCTAACTGATATGCGATCGGAACTCCTGTTTTGTCACGAGCCAAAGATTATCCGAGGATTTTCGAAGATTAAAACAACAAGGAAAATATGCTCCGGTGATTAAGTTTTAAACTTTTAAGATACTTTTGATTTTATTTATTGTAAGTTTGATTAATTACGGGATTTTTTTGGTGTAAAAACACCATTTAGATTCTTAGAAAGATTTTGAATGAATTTTCTTCTAGCGCTTTTGAAACCTTCGCTTTGGGCCCTTTCTATAGCTTTCTTCTCGGAAAAAGAGTACCAATTTTTTTTCTTTTTTGCGTTTCCAGTTCTATAAAGTTAATTTGAAAAAGTTATGTTTCTTTCAAACTCAAAAAGAATGCTCGTTTATCATTTTTTTACGGGGTCATTTTCTTCCATTTTCTGGTCTAGAAAACGCCGTTTTATTAAGCGTTTAGGCGTTAAACATCTTTTTTACCGGGTTTTTGGTCTCCTCGATTTTCTGGGCCATAAAAACCCCTTTAATCAGATATCCCGGCGTGAAACATCTTTTTTACCAGGCTTTGAGTCGTTCTCGTCGATTTTCTGGTGTAAAACCACCCGTTTAATCAGGTGTCCGGGCGTTAAACATCTTTTTCACCGGGTTTTCGGTCATTTTCCTCGATTTTCTGGTGCAGAAACATACTTAAAATCAGGTATTCGGACGTTATACGTATTTTTTACCTGGTTTATGGTTGTTTTTGTCGATTTTCTGGTGTTGAAACACCCGTTTAATCAGCTATCCGGGCGTTAAACATCTTTTTTACCGGGTTTTTGGTCATTTTTGTCGATTTTTTTGTGCAGAAACATACGTTTAATCAGGTATCCGGACGTTAAACGTATTTTTTACCCAGTTTATGGTTGTTTTGTGGATTTCCTGGTGTAGAAACACCCGTTTAATCTGGTGTCCGGGCGTTAAACATCTTATTTAACTTGGTTTGGGCTGGATTATGGATAAATCTAGGTTCTTTTTTATTTGATCTTTTTTTACCATGTTTTTGGTCATTTCTCTTCCGATTTTCTTATCTATAAAAACCTCTTTGATCAGGTGTCCTGGCGTGAAACATCTTTTTTACCACGTTTTGAGTCGTTCTCGTCCATTTTCTGGTGTAAAAACACCCGTTTAATCAGGTGTCTGGGCGTTAAACATCTTTTTCACCGGGTTTTCGGTCATTTTCCTCGATTTTCTTGTGCATAAAAACCCCTTTAATCAGGTATCTTGGCGTGAAACATCTTTTTACCAGGTTTTGAGTCGTTGTCGTCGATTTTCTGGTGTAAAAACACCCGTTTAATCAGGTGTTCGGGTGTTAAACATCTTTTTTACCAGGTTTTGAGTCGTTCTCGTTGATTTTCTGGTGTAAAAACACCCGTTTAATCAGGTGTCCGGGAGTTAAACATCTTTTTTACCATGTTTTCGGTCATTTCTCTCTCATGTTTCCTTTAATCAGGCGGTTTTTTTTAACGCTTATGGGTGTCAACATTTAAAAAGGAATTTTTAGAATAAATGGGATTCTCGCATTATTCCCCACTTTAATTTTGGTTGAAAATATCGATCCTTCATTTTATTAAATAATTTGTTTTTAATAAAAGTAAACTTTTGGGAACAATTAGCGCGGGGAGGGCGAGAAGTCGAGCGGAGGGCACCCTCGTAATTGTTTTGGGGCCTGACAGTTGACGATACAGTTAAGGCAGGTTTACCTTGTAATATGTCACTGTGCTGGCTTAACAACGTCAGGAACTGTTCATTTTAACGGAATATGGGCGCTTTAATTTAGGAGAGAAAAAAAGGTATCCTTTTATAATTGGACGTTGAAATTTCAACCGTCAGAGATAATACGCGTTTCAAATATTTTGATCGTGAATAACAAAAATTTGTCCTTCGTTGAGCCTTCAAGCTTTAATTTGACGTTTCATTTCGCAATTGCTTCAATTTCACGATACTCTGAAATTTGATTTCCTATCTCGAAATTACTAGGTAACTGAAATTAATATGAGGGCTTGTAACCAGGCAGAAACCGGTCTATTTCAACTTATCGGTCGAGTCTTCAGGACCGGTTAAACATTTGGTATTTGCTTTCAACGCTCTATTTCTCTCTCCCTCCAATCTGTAACTGGAGAGAGGGACTTGAGCCTCTTATCAACCACGAATTAATTGCTGTATTCAATTCACTTATAGATTGATGACCTCTATCCCTGGAACACTTTAATTTCTCGCTCAAATCAGACTAAATAATAGGGAAAGAACGTTGTAAAGTCTGGTCGGCTTTTCCGGCTTACTTTACAGAACATAAACCTGGAACAAATAATCCTAACGAGTCCGTTCAACGTTTTAGCAAACTGTCTGTGGTTCCGGCCGGCCGGCCGTCCGTAGCATTTTTTTCCGGAACACTTTACGGCCACATTTTTCATCCAATTTTCCGATTTTCACCAAATTTTCACACAAATTTCTTTAGCCGGTGAAGAAGATTGTAAAGTGGGCGATTTTTGAATTTCGAAAAATGGCGGAGATATGTCGGTTCGAAATTTTAAAAAATTCGCTGCGGCCGAACCGTTTATCTGATTTTCACCAAATTTTCACAAATTACTCGTTATATTTTTAACAATTTTTGGTGTAAAAAAATTGCCACTTTTTAATTATAATTTTTTTAGTAGGTAGAAATGTCATACTTCTACCCATTACGAGAGGCATATCCCTAGGCCAAAGAGCCCATTATTTATACCTTGACACTTCGAAAAAAAAAAATAAAAAAAAAATAAAAAAAAATAATAATAAAAAAAAATAAATGGAAAATTTTAGGAAAAAAAACTTAGAAAATTTTTCAAAAAAAAACCTTAAAAAATTTTTCGAAAAAAAAAAAAAAAAAAAAAAATTTTCAAAAAAAAAAAAATTAAAACTCGGAAAAATTTTCGAAAAAAAAACTTCCCCCTCCCTTATTCTTTTCCTCCTTTATACTTTCGTTCCCTTATACTTCCCCCTCTGTTATACTTCCCCTCCTATATACTTCCCCCTCCGTTATACTTCCCTTCCTATACTTCCCCCTCCGTTATACTTCCCCTCCTATATACTTCCCCCTCCCATATATTTCCCCCTACTTGTGAAAAGTATTGCTGATAGCGGAATCGGACCTAATGTAAAAGTTGCATATCTTGTTGCATATGCAGACTCGATCCGATTACTCATTTTTGAGTTGTAGCTTCGAACGTACGAAAAAAAATCTATGTTTGTGGGCTCTTTAAACAAATCGTAGTTTTGGTAAACAAATAATCTTTTTTTTTTTCGATATTATTGACTTTTTTAAGGGGGCAGCAATTTGTGGGAATGTAACGACCAGCCCGTTTTAACTGCTGTTTTGCGAGATAACGAAAACGAATTATGATTTGGAGTGGATCGAACCCTTCTCGTTTGGTACGAGGAACTTTAAAGGCCATTTGAAACTTGGAAACGACTTGGGGAGTCGATCGAACGCTGGGGAAGGGTTTCGGTGCGGTTTTCAAACTTACTACTCGTAGGTGCAGGTGTTAATTCACCCGTGTCCCTCCGGTCGTATCTAATTAGGAAAGATCAGTAGAATGGGCGGCCGTGAGGAAATTCGAATTAGCATTTCATGACCGAGGAGCGTGAATTCGGCTTTTAAAAACACTTCTTTCCCTCCATTTTAAAATAGTAAAGCCGAAACTACTTTTTTTTAATAAAAAGTTCAAACTTCCAAAGTCTTGATTTCATAAGTTTGCCCAGAAAACGAGTTAAAGATGGGACCATTTATTTTCTCATAGGGCACGTTTTCAGGGTGACTGAAAGCTTTTCATTGTTTAGTCATCGAAAAGTTATTACACAGTTTGAACTTTTAACGAAGTTCTTATATATAATTCTTCTCGTTCTTATATATAATAATTCTCTTTCGGTCTAAAGAGAATTATTTTAATGGTAATTTTCTTTATTAATAACTTGTGAAGTTGAAGCTCTTAGAAGAAATTTTACCCTTTAAAATCATGAATTTTTGTTATTTGTTTAAAAAACTTTTTTTTTTTCTCTCTCCTTCTCTTTCTTATTGTACTTGAGTTCCGATGGGGTTTAAAAGAACGAAATAAAATCAAGAAAAGAGAAAAAGCGGGTTCAAAGTCGGAAGAAAGATAAATATGGGCTCTTTTCCTACGACGTCGCAACCCCACCGTTTCATCCATCAAATTACCTCAACCTCAGTTGAGTATGCCTAGAAGGGAGGGAGAAAAAAATAACGGTTTTATATCAACGAAAATTCCCGAGATCTCCATCTTTTTATATAAATAACACCCCCAGCAAACAAACTCAAGACTTAACTTTTTAACTTCCTTTAAGAAGTTATTGTTTTACCCTCAGTCCCCAGAGGATCATATCAATTTTCTATATAGACCTTAACTTTGTCTGTGGTTCCGGCCGGCCGTACCACTTTTTCCGGAAAACTTCACGGCCACAGTTTTCAACCGATTCTCACTTTCTCACTTTCTTCTTAAATAGTTGAACAGAAAGTAATTGAAAGATTCTTGAATTTCGAAAACTCTTCTTTTTGAAATTTTAAAAACTGCGCTGCCGCCAAACAACCCAATTTCCACTAAATTTTCACCAAATAGTTCTTATATGAGGCGCTCCGGGTACGAAGGGCGAACTCAACAAAACGTAGTTTCGAGATATTCGCATTTTAAAGTTTTATGTTACGGGCGAACTCAACAGAAAAGTCATGGCCCTGGAATGGGAAAAGGAGTGGGGGTTGTGGACTAGGATGTGGAATTCGCCCTTCGTACCCCGCTCGGATATCGCAGTTAGAGCTTTGCCGCAAATCGGTTTTTACGTATTTAAATGAGAAAAAGGGCGAACTCAACATAAAAATTATATGGGTGTATTCACCAAGAGGTCTAGAATTTGAAAATGAAAAAAAAAATTGGCCGATGTTGAGTTCGCCCTTCGTACCCGGAGCGCCTCATATGTTTTAAGAATTTTTGGTGGAAAAAAATAGAAGGGAGATTTTAATTCTTTCACCACTGGCGGGAGGGACATCCCTGTGACAGACGGTCCATTATTTCTACCTTGATACTTAAAAACTAGTCAAAAAAATTTTTTTAAATAATTAAAAAATACTAAAATTTCTCTTTAAGGAATTTCCTTCGTGGCTAGCTCCAGTCTAGCACATTTTATTAAACCGTCGCGTTAATTCTAACACCGGACAAGTAATTTTTCCAAGGTTTTCAGGAGAGCCAAAATACGGATTATTTTCTCATTTGAATCAATGCATCACCTGTTGTCTAAATCGTGAACTACGCGTTTTCTGTTGGTAATACGGTTAAACTACCAACAGAATTCGATTCTCCACAAAATTTACCATCACAATGCCTAACTCAAAATTGATAAAAAATGACTTGTCCGGTGTTAGAACTAACGAAATATAAAACAAATTAAATTCTTTGAAAGTATTAAACAATTTAAATGCTTTGAAAATTAAAAAATTAATCTGAACTAACAATTATTGAAAATATTTGTAGTGTAATAATCGTGGCAGTTAGTATCGACATTTTGTAAAACAAGAATTCTAGATTAAAAAAATAAATAGAACTAGTGTCAACATAAAAGACACGAAAAGTCGATTTCTAGCGTATCACGAGATTCGTGACATTTACATAATCAATCAAGACTTATAAAAAAAGAAAGAAAAAATAATTTTTTTTTCTATTTCTCCCCCTGTGAAAAGCCCCTCAGTTAAGAACTTCATAGAATATTTAAGCGCGTGCCGTGTAACAACCTCGCGTGTTAAGATTACATATTTTATTGACAAGAAGGTCTTCCCCTAGCCGTCGCTACGTCGACACTTTTTCGGCCGAAGCGTCAATTTCGACGAGATTCTAAAAAAGTTCTTTGACCTCTCAAGTTTTGAAGGGCGTATACCGATCGATTCAAAATCGTTTATAACTCTCCTCTGCAATTTTCAATAATAAATTGCTCTATTCTGTTTATTTTTGATCGAAGTTGGTGCACATTATAAGTTAATATTGGGTTTAATATTGTGGAAACATGTTATTTTTGAACTTTAACCAAAATGTTGGTGTATGGTTTGGATAAATTATTATTGACATGTTTTCTAGGCGGCTATCATTAGATTCTACATTTATGGCTATCTTGAAATATGATAAAATTTTTCGTCGCTTTTTATTCATTTAAAACTTTATCAAAATGGTTTTTACGACCCTTATGGTTAATTTGAGGCGCTCCGAGTACAAAGGGCGAACTCAACATCGGACAAAATTTTTTTTTTTTCATTTTCAGATTCTAGACCTTTTGATGAATACACATGTAATTTTTTATATTGAGTTTGCCCTTTTTCCCCTTAAAAATACGTAAAAACCGATATGCGGCAAAGCTCTAACTGCGATATCCGAGCGGGTACGAAGGGCGAACTCCACATCCTAGTCCACAACCCCCACTCCTTTTCCCATTCCAGGGCATGACTTTTCTGTTGAGTTCGCCCGTAACATAAAACTTTAAAATGCGAATATCTCGAAACTACGTTATGTTGAGTTCGCCCTTCGTACCCGGAGCTCCTCATTTTGGTGCGATATTTATCGATCTTGAGTTTGCCTTTGGCGGCGCGTACGTCCCGGAAAAAAGTACTGGTTTGAAGAGCTTCCAACGAAAACTGCCTTAAAGAGAAGTAACAATATAGGAGGGAAAGTATATAGGAAGGGGAAGTATATAGGAGGGGGGGTATAACGGAGGGGGAAGTATAACAGAGGGGGAAGTATAACGGAGGGGGAATTTTGACGAACGAATGTATAACGAAGAGAGGGAAAGTATAAAGGAGGGGGAAGTATAAGGAAGGGGGACTTTTTCTTTCTCATCAATCATTTGAGGCGCTCCGGGTACGAAGGGCGAACTCGACATCGGACAAATTATTTTTTCATATTCAGATTCTAGACCTTTTGAAGAATACACCCATGTAATTTTGATATTGAGTTTGCCCTTTTTATCCCCTTTAAAATACGTAAAAACCGATATGCGGCAAAGCTCTAACTGCGATATCCGAGCGGGTACGAAGGGCGAACTCGTATCCTAGTCCACTACCCCACTCCTTTTCCGGGAGCCCCACTCCTCTTGGAACAGCTCACCGCCACGAAATAAAATATTATACATTTTGTGAATTAATAATCGTAAAAAATATTCGAAAATTAAAAAAAAAAACCCCTTTCCTCTATGATTCTATAAAATCTAAAATCTCGCCACGAAAATTCCAGAGAGTGACTTTTCTGTCGAGTTCGCAAATGCGAATATCTCGAAAACTACGTTTTGTCGAGTTCGCCTTTCGTACCCGGAGCGCCTCATTTCAACTGCGATATTTATCGATCTTGAGCTCGTCTTTGGCGGCGCGTACGTCCTGGTAAAAAAAAAACCTCGGGAAAAAAAAAGATTTTTTTTCGGCAAAAAGACCCAAGAAAACGCCTCAAAATTTTATAGAGACGATGATTCTTGGTCAAAATCCACTGAAAAATTTGTCTTTTGGTGCAAAAATTGAGGAGAACTCCGGTAAATTGGATCTCTTGAGATTTTGAGGAGTAAAGAAAGATGAGAAAATTTTGTTGAAAACTATCTAGCACTTACGAAATCCGTTAAAAATAGGTTTTCACGTTCGAAAGAGGCAGGGAAAGCCCAATAATGCATTTTTTTTTTTTTTTTTTTTTTTTTTTTTTTTTTTTTTTTTTTTTTTTTTTTTTTTTTTTTTTTTTTTACGAGGGCGTCTTCAACTACTCAGGTTATTTCACCCTCGCGTCAGTGGTGTTTTCCGTCGGAAAAGTTCATTTAGGTACATTGGGTTCAATTTGGGGACCGCCAGCTTTGAACCCTGGACCCCATTGATGAACGCCGTATCGCAATGTTTGGGATTAACGCCTTAACACGCGCGGCCACCGCGACGCCCTCCAATAATGCTTTGAAACTTTGAAAAACTTGGCACAATTTTTCCCTCGCACGTAATAAACGGAATTAAGGAATAAATGCCGGTGGTTGGGGTGGATTTTTGTCCAAAACGCCTGAGTGTTTTTTATGAATAATTATTGGTTTTGAAGTTAATTGAAAGTGGTCACTCTAAAATTCAAAAGAAGAATATAGGGAAGCTGCTGAAAAAAAAAACATAAAATTTCGCTTTTTCTAAATTGGTTTTTCCAACGAATTCATTGCGTATTTAAATGATCCACTAAAAAAATCATTTTGTTTTCATGCTTTTATAAAATGGAAAAGTCTGGTCGGAGTGAAAAGGGTTTTGAGTTTCGTGCTTTTGCTTAAACGGGAAGCGCTAATGCAGGTTCACTTGGAAAAAACCGTCTCCCCTCTCCCATTTCGCATACAAGTTTTCAGACTCAAAATAGGGAAATCCTCCGCACTGCACTATTCCGCCTCTCGTAATGAATTAATAAACGCAGACCCGGACTTGCATCAGGCTGCATTAGAATTCCAACGTCCACAATTCCAATTTCAAATGAAAACTTTGAGTGAAAATTTGGAAGTAAAATTCTTCAAAAAGTTTATGTGATTAAATTAAATATAAACTATAAAGTTTGTAATCATTTAGAGGTTGAAATAGACGTGGTCAGAATTTAGCGTTTATAGAAAACGTGGTTTGAAAGTCATGATTTTCAAAGGGGGAGGTCTTAAGTGGTGAAATTCTCAGGTTTCTGAGTAACACTCCCGGGTCAAGTCCGAGAGTCCCCCCCTTTTCTCTTGTGAGAAGTTCGCTCATTATGCTCCGCGGAACAAAGAGAGGAGACTGCCGAGGCCACAATTGATTGCCCGGATCGACACAAAAGCTTCAACCCCCTTCCTCCTGAAGGCATCGCCGAAAGGATTTATCGCATGTTACCAATAACGACGGGGGCGGCGGGAAGACTACATTGTTGTGAATAGAGCATTGTTTAGGAAGTGTCACTCTGCATAAGTTATGAGTTTAATTGAAGGCCTAAAACCATCCCCTCCTCCTCGTCAGCCCACTTGAAGGGTGAAAACAAAGAAAGAAAAGCCCCTCCTATTATATTTTCATGTCTCATATCCTACCATAATTGCAACAACTAACAATGATACAAAAACGGGGGCGGCGGGAAGACTACATTGTTGTGAATAGAGCATTGTTTAGGAAGTGTCACTCTGCATAAGTTATGAGTTTAATTGAAGGCCTAAAACCATCCCCTCCTCCTCGTCAGCCCACTTGAAGGGTGAAAACAAAGAAAGAAAAGCCCCCTCCTATTATATTTTCATGTCTCATATCCTACCATAATTGCAACAAACTAACAATGATACAAAATTAAACCCTCGCCCCATCATTTTACAGCTCGGAATGCCAAAAAAATCGTATTTTTTCCCTTCCCTTTTGTTTCCTTCAACAAAGAAAACCAATTTAAAAGAGCCAAGTTTAAAATGGAGCCAAGTTTAAAATGGAAAATCTATTGTACTTAACATCTGGAACTTAAGTCCTTGACATTTTTTAAATATTTATTTTACTACTCGTGACCCCTTTCTATGTGCGTAGAAAGTACACCTAGCGAAATAGGTTCCGTGCCTTTCGGAATCGTGATTATAAAAAAATTTCCCTAGACTCCTAGAGCCTATTTCACCCATTCTTTTTCCGTTTTTGTTGAAAACTGCAGTCCACCAAGTTAGCTGTGAACGGGTTCGGTAGGATTATTCGTTCTCGAAGCCTCCATAGGTTCTAAACTCGTTTCTTGACCTTCATCCCCCACGTTCTCAAACTTAAAAGCCTCATAGGCTCTTAACTATAGGTCCTATTCAAACTTACTTAAGTACTTTTTTGTTCTAAATTGCTTAGGCTACAATTTTTATCTGATAAACTTTTCGATTAGAGCAACAGATTCCGAAATAATATAGAAAAACTGATAAAATCGACCTTTATCCCCCACACGGGCTTAAACTTAAAAGCCTCATAGGCTCTAAACTGTAGGTCCTATTCAAAACTTACTTAAGTACTTTTTGTTCTAAATTGCTTAGGCTACAATTTTTATTTAGAGAACTTTTCGAGTAGAGCAACAGATTTCGAAATAATATTGAAAAACTGATAAAATCGACCTTTATCACCCCCCACGGGCTTAAAATTAAAAGCCTCATAGGCTTAAAAGTATTGGTCCTATGCAAAAATCACTGTCGTACTTTTTTGTAGTAAATTTTATAGGCTACAATTTTTATTTGAAGGACTTTTCGATTAGAGCGACAGCTTCCGAGAAAAACAGGAAAAATTGACCGTTTTTTTCCTCAACTTTTTTTTGCCCCTCACTTCTTTGTTGATCAAACCTATTTTTTGGTTAAGGGCTAATTGAAAAGCCATGTTTTTATAGAGGAAAAATTTTCTTATGGTTTGTTAATGGTTGGAGGTTATTTTAACAACTGGGAGGCTTAATAGGTTCATTTACAACATAGAGAACGTTGCTGCTAATTAAACCGAGATGGGATGAGCTCGACAAGAGGGATCTAATAAGCGATACATTGAAGATAAGATTAAACCTGATGAACTTCTCAGACTATTTCTTTATGTCAAAGGGTTATTTTATGCTTCAAAAATCTTGTACGCTTTGGAAGTTTTTAGATACTTCCGCTTTAAAGAGTAAACGATCCGATTTTTTCCCTCCTTCCTTTTTTCTCTTTAACGACTCGTAAAAGAAGAAATCCGACCTGTGTTGATGGCGCTAAATTACGGGAGGGGTGAAAAAAAACATTTTATATGAACGGCCCGAAGACAACCGACGACCGTGACGCACCCTTCCAGTGTAATTAACACAAATGAAACCTTCGACCCTTAAGCCTGAAGAAAACTCGAGACGGGGGAAATGAATTTGAATAGGACAATGTAACTTTTGTCGGATTTCCCAAAGATCCGTCATTAAGAATTCATTCTTTAGCCACTCCCCGACCCTCCGGCGCTTTTTCATTTTTTTTGTTTAAATTATTCAACCTTTAAAAATTAAAAATAATAGAAAATGCGATTCCACGACCTTGAAAAAAATGTTGAGTATCTCATTAAAATTGATACTCCCCTCTTTTTTGAACGGTTTTAACGAGTGTCCTGTAATTTATTTTGCGGAAATAGAGCATGCTTGGGTCATTAAGGCAATTTATCTTGTTCACATTCCTTTTTCGTACGGTTTTTTTTTTTTTTTTTTTTTTTTTTTTTTTTTTTTTTTTTTTTTTTTTACTGCGTGTTTCTCTTGGGGGTCATGCGATACGGGTGACATGGGAGGCGGCACCTTGAGAACCGATCGCTTTTTTTCTTTTTTTTCCCTCGAGTCACGATACGTAGGAGTTGATATCAGCTACTTAAAAAAACAGGTTCTTTTTCCACGTCATGACTTGAGGAAAAAAAATTGTTTTTGAAATTGAGAAAGTTTCCTTTTTTGAAGATTTGCTTCAATTTTACGAAAAATCTGTAGGTTTTTTAAAAAATTTTTAATTTTGCTTTTGAATTTTATTTACTTAGATACATAAAGTTTTCTTCAAAATTCACAAAAATGTAGAAAAAAATTTCAATTTTTTCTCCAAAACTGTAGCACAATCAAAAAGAAATTTTTTTATAAATTGACGGGTTTTTCGCAAAATTGAAGTACAACTGCAAAGAAAAAATTCCGGCGTATTAAGTAGTATAATGGACCCTTAATATTCACATTTTTCAACGAAGCTCTTTAAAATTTTCTCGGGAAGTTTTGATCTAAAAAATAAAGTACTGGTTTGAAGAGCTTCCAACGAAAACTTCCTTAAAGAGAAGTAACAATATAGGAGGGGGAAGTATAACGGGGGGAAGTATAAGTGAGGGGATGTGCAAGGGAGGGAAAGTATAAAGAAAATTTTCCAAGTCTGTTTTTTCGAAAAATTTTCTAAGTTTATTTTTGAAAAATTTTCCAAGTTTTTTTTCCGAAAAATTTTTTGTTTTTTGTTTTCAAAAAATTTTCCGACTTCATTTTGAAAAATTTTCCGGCTTTTCTTTTTTAAATTTGCGCTCTTTTTCTCAAAAATTTTCGAAAAAAAAGAACTTGTCAAGGTAGAATAATGGGCTTTTGGCCTAGGGATGTGCCTCTCGTAATGGGTAGAAGTATGAAATTTCTCCCTACTAAAAAATAATTATTATTAACGTTTTCCTCGTTTTTTGAGAACTTAAAACTTTTATTTAAACTGCTTTGTTTAATAATTATTATTGTTCGCTTGTTCCTACTCTAATTAATTATACAGAAGTGTAATAATAGATGTAAATCCATTCTTTGAAAATAGTAAATTATTAAAAGCTTACTCATTAAGTTTACTTCATATTTGTTTTTAATGAGCTGACGTAATAAAAATTTACAAATTAAAACTTTAGAGTATTACAATCTTAGGAAACAAAAATTTTCAATTTGATCCTAAATAATTATTACCCTATAAAAATTGTTTTTTTATTGTTTAATCTGTATTTTGATGGAAACAATAATTCTTTGATTCTACTAGGGCTTTGTTTTAATAGGATTTTTTTATGTTGGTACGCTTGAATAATCGTTCGGCCCTTTTGTTATCAACCAGCTTAATAGTATAGAGTTTAAAGGTAAAGGCTTAACGCTCCCGTACACGAGGAAATCCCTGTTAAGTTGCGTGCCGCGAGTAACTAGGTATAAATTATGGGTGTATAATTGTTAGCCCGGTATAAAGGGCAAGATAAGGATTTCAACCTTGGATAGGGTACGTTTACGACCCCTCTAGTTACCAGCCAGCCCTATTTTAGTGTAAACCCTCCCTTTAAAAACCACCTTTCACATAAAACGCTTATCGATAAATAATTTTTTTCTTTTTTTCAAAAAGGGCATCGGAGCGTGCAGCTTTCCCTTTAGCATCTGTCCCCCTCGTGTTATTTCAAAATGTCCTTTTTTCTACAGTTGAATCACGTAAAACAATTTTGTTGGAAATTAATACAAATGTTATTGTAATACCCTTAAACTGTTGACATAAATTTTTGAAAACCCCATCTGTCCATGCTCTTTGGCTTTCCCTAGTTTATATTGAGATGTCAAGCTACTCACAGTTTTCAGCCAAAAACACCTTTTTAACTTTATTAAAGAAGTTATTGTGATACCCTCCAAGTCGGGTTTTTGGGGAGGGGTCTTCTAGACCCCGTAGGATAAATTGGAATATGGATCTACACCGATCTCAACTTTGTTTGTGGTTCCGGCCGGCCGTAGCATTTTTTCCGGAACACTTTACGGCCACAGTTTTCATCCAAATTTCACCAAATTTTCACACAAATTTCTTTCACCATAATAGAACTTGGAAAGTTAAAAAAAATAAATAAATAAATAAAGAGCTCATTTAAAAAAGAAAACCCGGAAAATTAAAAAAATAAATAACTTAGAAAATTTTGCAGAAAAAAAAACTTAGACAATTTTTTGAAAAAAAAAAAAAATCGGAAAATTTATCGAAAAAAATTGAAACTCGGAAAATTTTTGGAAAAAAACAAACCTCGGAAAATTTTTCAAAAATAAACTTGGAAAATTTTTCGAATAAACTAACTCGGAAAATTCTTCTTTATACTTTCCCTCCCTTATACATCCCCCTCCGTTATACTTTCGTTCCCTTATACTTCCCCCTCCGTTATACTTCCCCTCCCATATACTTCCCCCTCCTATATTGTTACTTCTCTTTAAGGAAGTTTTCGTTGGAAGCTCTTCAAACAAGTACTTTACCGGCTTTTTGCTGGTGACGGTTGGTCTGATCTTTGGTTTATGTTGTAATGTCGCGTTTCCCTCTGCCTAAAAACGCCTTTTCTACCGGATTTTTGGTAGTTCCCTTGATCTTTCTGAGCACCCAAAAGTTAACAATTTCTCAAGATTTTTGGCCAACTCCTTTTAGTTATATTTTTGATGACTTTGAGGGGTCCAAATCTGTTGATTTTGACATTTTTAAACATTTTTTAGAGAAAATCTGGCTAATCACGCGTAATGTTAACCCTAGAAGCCCCCTCAATTTTTAAAGGAAGCACTTTCTGGACGTTTTCCTCTATTTTTCTATTAATAGAAACCCCTTTTTTTCCGACTCAAAGGATTTTCTCTCGGCTTTTTGGCCCTGAAACCTTTATCTTGAACGTTTTATCCTGACAAAGGCTTTTTATGTTTACCAACGAAGATAATAACCGATATTTCTATTTTTTATTTACATTTTATTCAAATTGATTGAAAATCTATTACCGTTAAAAAAATTATTAGATTAAATATTTAAATATTAATTGAATGTGGTGTAACACCTTTTTTTTTATCCCAGGCTTTAAAGGATTTCTCCTCCTCCCTTTTTTTTATGTAATTAATGAAGCGTTAATGGATGCTTTTTACCTACATTCATCATTCTTTATTATAATAAAAAAGGGTCCAATCGTAAATTAGAGAAGTTAAAATGACATGTTTTTATAGGGTTAGGAACCCGTCGGTTTCCATTTGAAAATTTCCATGTTAAATCCTTTGAAGTGATTATAAAAGTAATTATAAAATAAAGGGGGGACAGGTTGGAGTTGGGATTAAAATTGAAGTAATTAATACTTGCTGGGAGAGAGTGGCTGTGTACATAAGAAACTCGAGAGCGGGATCGACATTTGGGAAACACGACACCCTACTTAGGACGGTTGTAGCTATTGATCAAAAGGGTTAGGCCCCCGGGGGCGCTAACCCTTTCCCTTCCACCGCCGCCATCCCACCCTTAGAGCCTCTTCTTGCTCTTTGTCACGTAGAGGGATGAATTACACACTACCACTACCAACAAGGACAAGTGTTTCGAGTCTTCGGGGGCGGTGAAGTGGGAACGAAGGAAATTACCGAAACCTTCTCCCACTTCCCTCTTTTCATTCGAATACCTTTCTTATCGCTCACATCTCAACGACTCATATTTCAAACGGTAATTATTATTTCGGGTGATTCATCAGATTTATTGTCGCATACGTTTCAACTACATTTAAGTCCTTTCGAATATAAAACCACGTACGTGATCTCATTTTACATGCCTTATCTTCGTCTCCAGAGATTTCTCAACTGTTTGTTCTAAAAGGAACCTTTCATTGTTTTATTTTAAAGCTTAATTCACGACTTTGTCTTTGAATATTTTAAAGTCTGTTTCTCCAGGGAAAAAGAAGAAAATCGTGACCGATATTTTGGTTAAAAACATTTTTTAATCCCTTGAGCTCAAAACTAACAGTTTTTCTTCGTTATTCGTAAGTTGGGAGAACTACAAAAATAACAAGTAGTACTAGACCAAGAGGAGATCCTTGTGGAACTCCATATCTAAAATCTCACTTATGATACATTTGAGGCGCTCCAGGTACGAAGGGCGAACTCAACATCGGACAATTTTTTTTTTTTCATTTTCAGATTCTAGACCTCTTGGTGAATACACCCAATTAATTTTTATGTTGAGTTCGCCCTTTTTTCCCCTTTAAATACGTAAAAACCGATATGCGGCAAAGCTCTAACTGCGATATCCGAGCGGGTACGAAGGGCGAACTCCACATCCTAGTCCACAACCCCCACTCCTTTTCCCATTCCAGGGCATGACTTTTCTGTTGAGTTCGCCCGTTACATAAAACTTTAAAATGCGAATATCTCGAAACTACGTTTTGTTGAGTTCGCCCTTCGTACCCGGAGCGCCTCATTTGAACTTTTAACTTCCTTAAAGAAGTTATGGTGATACCCTCCACGTCGGGTTTTTGGGGAAGGGTCTTCAAGACCCCGTAGGATAAATTCGAATATGGATCTTACCGATCTGAACTTTGTCTATGGTTCCGGCCGGCCGTCCGTCCGGGCACTTTACGGCCACATTTTTCATCCGATTTTCACCAAATTTTCACACAAATTTCTTTAGCCGGTGAACAACAATGTAACGAGGGCGATTTTTGAATTTCGAAAAAATGATGGAGATATGTCTGTTTGAATTTTTAAAAAATTCGTTGGTCCGATTTTCACCAAATTTTCACCAATTACTCCTTATATTTTTTAAGAATTTTTGGTGTGAATAAATTGCCACTTTTTAATTATTATTTTTTTTAGTAGGGAGAAATTTCATACTTCTACCCCTTACGAGAGGCACATCCGTAGGCCAAAGAGCCCATTATTTCTACCTTGACTCTTAAAAAAAATTTCGAAAAAAAGAACTTAAAAAATTTTTCAAAAAGAAAAAAAAACGCAAAAAAAAAGAAAACCCGGAAAATTCGAAAAAAAACTCGAAAAATTTTTTGAAAAAAAAAAATAAAGAAAACTTGGAAAATTTTTGGAAAAACAAACATCCCCCTCCCTGATACTTCCCCTCCCTTATATTTCCCCTTCCTTATATTTCCCCTTCCTTATACTCCGCCCTCTGTTATACTTTCCCCCCTGTTATACTTCCCCTCCGTTATACTTCCCTCTCCTATATTGTTACACTTTAAGAAAGTTTTCATTGGAAGCTCTTCAAACAAGTACTTTTTATTGAATTTCTCAGATGTATAATTTTCCGATTTCAGATTTTTAATTTAAAATGAGAGTTAAATTTTTTTTCCTGTGTCCTCGAGAAATTGATTTCGTTCCATTTGTATTCAGATATCTAGGAAAGCGATCAGCGGATAATTTACATTTATAGTGCTCATCAGGAAAACGGACCAGACCCGTACATTTATAACTAGTTTACCCTTCATAAATTGAACTCTCGTATAGATAAAATAACATTTGAAAATACTAGAATGGGTCCGAATGTTTAGAGGGCGGTCAGATTCGGAATGCGAGAGACGATTGTTCGACTGGATGATTAAAGGGTAGGTATTTCAAAAGAGGGAGGGTTTAGCGGAGGGGCGAGGGTACCAGTTGTTAGTTAGTGAAAGGGACAATTTGAAGATAGAAGACGAAGGGGAGACGATTGCTTTGTTCATGATTGGACGTAGTCTTGACGTGTCAACAAGAACCTCACTTGATAACCTGTTTGATAAGGAAGATCAGACACTAACACCTACTTTAGATACAATACCTTCCATCTCTATTCAAACGTGGATGTAATTATTCCTCAAATTCTCATCAACGCATTGTATATTACTGATTAATTCGAATTTTGATTATCGGCTCAATTTAAATAATTTTAATAGCCATTCAACCCTCCATTTTATAGGTGACCTTTTTAGAATAATCGATAATTCCTGTGAAAATTTGCCCCCCGGGTTATTGCGCCACCTGGGGAATTATCAAACAGCAATTTAGACCAGGAAATAAGGGAAATGCGAAAATGAAAAGTCCCTAATGGGAAATTAGGTTTACCTCTCGAAAAAATTAGATCTTCAATCTGAATTGTTTGGGTCTTCAGAAAATTAGAAAACCGAAATACTGTAGAAAACTGTAGTTTCTGGACCCAAAAATCTAGAAAATGGATTGATAAGGGAGAAAAAATGAACTGAAAGGGCGCATACGGAGGCGAAATAAAAAAGTTAACAGACGGCTGCTTTAGTTAACATGGGCCGTGGAAGCGATTGCACTTCTTTAAAAAGTACGATGAAAGCCATTGATCACGTTAACCTCATGCTCTGTAAAAGCTGGTGATGCATTATTAAAAAGCTCCTCTCGTTGACCCGCTGGTTTGTTCCCTTTTAGTCTTTTGTACACATTTTTTTTTTCTCCTTTTCCCTTTTTTCTCTTCCTAATTCAACTCGGTGCTTGACTATAAAATTAAATTTTATACTGCTTTTTAATTTTTTTTTACTCCCTTGGCTTTTATGATGATGCTTAAATGGAAGGCTTGAAATCTGTCTTTTGTATGTGTATAAAACGCTATATTTTAGCTTAATAAAAATATTTTAGAGTGTAAAAAATTTTTTTCTCTTTGGGGAACAATCAATCTGACCTGGATAAAGTTTTTCGTGATGTGTAGAAGAGAGAAAGGGTTGAGCGGGTTTGAATCTCATTTCATGAATAGCATCAACATAAACATGTAAATGGCGGGGCGAAAGGGTGGCGGGGTTGGTCGAGGGACCTCCTGGCAGAAATCCAGAGGTTCCTAAAGGGGTCATACTTGTTGAACGTTTAGTTTCTTCCTGATAATTATCACATATTCGCTTCTTTCAATTGATTTTTCTTTTTTCTTTTATTCCCTCTTCATGGTCGAAGTAGCCGCGTGCTTCTTATTAAAAGCTCTCCCCCATCTGGGATCTTCTCAAAGTGACAAACGGACCGTGATCTGATTCGAAGGGGGGTCAAAGGCCAAATCCGAGGGAAGCTTCTCTAATTTTGATCTGGAAAATCCCGGACCCCGAATTAATCGTAATCCGTTTCAAAGTGAAATTCCCACTCCGCTATTTCGGGATCAACGTATACAATACTCGAGTCTCCCTTCTAACAAAACAAAACGTCACACTCGTTGGTTTTATCTCATTTAGAACCATAACTACCGTAAGAGCTTTCAATTTCACCAGATTGTGTGAGGTTTTCACTAATCAGTGTTGCCAATTGAGAATCTGCACGTCCCTCAGAGCTCCATACTAGGGTCACTGTTATTCATAATTTACACCAGCCAAAAAATTAACTTTTCTACCTCACATAGGCTAAACAAACTAATCATCGTCATCACTCAACCTGTTTTTTCAAGTCTTTGCCTTTGTCCAATATTGTTTGAATTATTAGTGAAGTCGCCTTAGGGCAAAAGTTTTTAATTATTTATGTTTTGCGATTAAAAATTTCCACTGTTTAATCATTCCTTTTTGCTTTTCCACCCCTCGGTAAACAATGTCCCCCCTGTATTTATGAAACGTCAATATTTGACATTTTCCCTTTTTCTCGAAAGAAAATATATGTTCGGAAATAAAGAGCACGAGTCAAATGATCGTTTTCTCTGCTTCAAAGGAGGCACTGAGTAGAACGATTCATAAGTTATCCTAGAAACCCTATTTCGGCCAATAGAGTTCCATGATAAATGTTTCCAGCCAATGAAAAGTGCTCAGAGGCACTTGTGGACCTAAAATACGACCCCTTTTTTTTAAAGCTATATTTCAAACTCGCGATTTTGAAGTAGATAGACGTTTTTCATTCTTGATTATAAACAATTTTTATTTCAAAGGCCTTTTTTTAATTAAAAACTTGCATTATTCCACTCTGTAAGCTCAATAATAATACCCTCGAGTGCAGTATTAATTTCATCCCCTACCAGCTGCCTCGAAAATATAATAGGGTGCGCACTTTTTAATGTTTTTTTCTCTCTCTTTAACTTTAAATCTGCCGGGTGTTCTAAATCAAATTACCAGGAACGTGGCTTATTAATGTAGGTTTGCGGTATAACCAAAACCAAACGTCTAATCCTCACTTCTCATCAGAAACAGAGGCGATTATTTTAGAAAATTTTTGTAGTTTTTGCCCTTTCCGGTGCCCTTTGAGGCTACTCGTAGAATTTACAGGTTATCGTATTTTTTATTGCTTTGCCCTAGATTCGAAAGGTGTCATAAAATATCGACCTGTTCCGGACGGTCCAATTATAGTCTATTATCCTACATTTTCATCATTGATTGTATTAATATCGCCGAACCGAAATTATAGGACGCCTGTCGAACATCCTGTACATTTTTTTTCCTTTCGCTTGTAATCGATGGTAAATGATTATACAAAATTTTGTAATTATACGATAATTATAATGTAGGTATCAAATTGTACACCCTGACGTTCATTTTAAATTTAAATTTTTATTAACGTTATTTTTTAATTAAGGCTTTAAGCGATGATCTGGTAAAATGCGATTTTTAATCTAAGTACTGGTTTGAAGAGCTTCCAACGAAAACTTCCTTAAAGAGAAGTAACAATATAGGAGGGGGAAGTTTAAAAGAGGGGGAAGTATATGGAAGGGGAAGTATAAAAGAGGGGAAGTATATGGAAGGGGAAGTATAACAGAGGGGGAAGTATATGGGAGGGGATGTATAAGGGAACGAAAGTATAACGAAGGGAGAGAAAGTATAAGGAAGAGAAAGTATAAGGGAGGGGGGATTTATTTTTCTCGAAAAATTTTCTAAGTTTTTTTTGAAAAATTTTCCAAGTTTTTTTTTTTTTAATTTTCGAGTTTTTTTTTTTAATTTTCGAGTTTTTTTTTAAATTTTCTAAGTATTTTTTTTTAATTTTCCGAGGTTTTTTTTTTTCGAAAAATTTTCCGGGTTTTCTTTTTTTTTCGGAAATTTTTTTAAGTGTCAAGGTAGAAATAATGGGCTCTTGTCCTAGAGATGTGCCTCTCGTAATGGGTAGAAGTATGAAATTTCTCCCTACTAAAAAAAAAATAATTAAAAAGTGGCATTTTTTTACACCAAAAATTCTTAAAAAATATAAGAAGTAATTGGTGAAAATTTGGTAAAAATCGGACAGCGAATTTTTTAAAATTTTTTCGAAATTTAAAAATCGCCCTCGTTACATTCTTCTTCACCGGCTAAAGAAATTTGTGCGAAAATTTGGTGAAAATCGGATGAAAACTATGGCCGTAAAGTGTTCCGGAAAAAAATGCTACGGACGGCCGGCCGGCACCACAGACAAAGTTGAGATCGGTGGAGATCAATATTGACCCTACGAGGTCTGAAAGACCCTTCCCCAAAAACCCGACGTGGAGGGTATCACAATAACTTCTTTAAGGAAGTTAAAAATTGAGGGGAAATTGGTGGCAGAAGTTTTTGTCCCATGTGGAAAATCGAGAAGTTTTGCTGGTGGCAGGGTGATTTTAATATCGTAATTTTAAGATAGGGGTGGTTTTTGTTTGAAAATAATATTTTTCTGAGGGGTGTTTATTGCTTTCCGATAAAAGAGGGGTTTTTTTTTCGTTTATTAAATAGTTTGCTTATAATAGGTATAATAGGAGTTACGAAGTTGCAGATGAGGAGTAGGGGCGTAAATCAGGGTAACAAAGCTCCGGAGTTTGGCTTCCTTTGAAGGGATCTGCCTCTGGGGTCGGAGGAGAGGGAAGGACTTGTGAAACTATGCAGATTAAAGAGGACGAGAGGGGTATGGCGGCGATATGAAATATTGTTTAGTGGGTGAGGAGTAAAGGGCGGAAAACTCTTGATATTACATTGTTAAAGTTAAAAGCGGTTACTACTCTTAACCCTCAACTGAGGGGTTCGAAACTTGGAAGGGTAAAAAGGAGCCTCCGGTCACGTGTGAGGCCAGACACAACAATCCTCTCTCCGGCTTTCAACGAATCCCAGCACACGTGCATCATAATTTCTTCTTCCATCCTATTTAATACCCACACCAAAAAGTCAAGCTGAATATTCTCTATTTTGCAACAAACCTGAAAATTCTGTAAGAAATACAAGCAGATGAAGGGAGTGCCTTTTGGTACTTTTCAAAAATAAGGCCGAGGAATACGGCTGATAAAACTTCCCCAAATCCTGCTTTAAAGACCGGTCCGCACGAATCGTCCCGAAATCTTGAAAAACTTCCGGAAATCTAGGAACGCAGCGTTCTGCCCCGCCAAGCAAAACCCCACCGAAAGCGCAAAAAATACCAAGTTTAATGGACATCACGATTTGAGTTTTTCGGTAATCTGGATCTCAGCGCCCACGACTTCAAATTTTATACAGGTCTGATACGATTCGCGGAGCTTCCTCCTTCAGTATTCTGTTATCTAAAAACTGTGTTAACCCTAATGCTAAGCATTTCGCGACGCCACCAAGGGGAGCTTTGAAAACTGACGGGCGCTTCATTCTCTTTCTCTACAGTGTACAAAATCAAGTCTTCTAGGTCTGTTATCTAAAAAAAATCAGATAGCATCTAGATAACAGAATCAAGTCTGATTCTGTTATCTAAAAACTGTGTTAACCCTGATGCTAAGCATTTCGCGACGTCACCAAGGGGAGCTTTGAAAACTGACGCTTCATTCTCTTTCTCTACAGTGTACAAAATTAAGTCTTCTAGGTCTGTTATCTAAAAAAATCAGATAGCATCTAGATAACAGAATCAAGTCTGATTCTGTTATCTAAAAACTGTGTTAACCCTGATGCTAAGCATTTCGCGACGTCACCAAGGGGAGCTTTGAAAACTGACGCTTCATTCTCTTTCTCTACAGTGTACAAAATCAAGTCTTCTAGGTCAAAAATCATAGAAAAACGTTGAAAAATCGGCTTGAAAATAATTTTTTTATATCAACCTTTAAAAATTACACGATAATTGATATGTTTTTTCATATTCGATTTTCTTCTCTGAACGGCCTTTTCCTGGAAAAATCAATAGCCCTATTTATGAAACAATATTAAATTATCCTATTTCCTTCTATATTGAAAACCCCATTATTATATTAACTTACCAATTTTGATTTATGTTTTAGATGTAATTGCTTGACTTCCTGGCTTCCGAGATAACGACTAATCTTCCCTCAAAAAGGAAGATCAGAAAATCACGTCTGTTTCCAATTAAGGTAAAAAAAAAATTTCTAACTTAAATTATGACGTTCACACCCTTTAAGGGTCGATGGGGCGAAAAAAAAACTGACAGTCATGTGTTTAACTAGTGAATCCCTAAAAAACAAACTTTTTTTTTTCCTGTCACCACTTGTTTCTGTAAAAAAAAAAGAGGCTTCTATTTCACCTGTTTTATTACCGACATTACTGGCGGGGAAGTAATTAGATCTCGTATAAACCACCCCTTTGGACTCGTTTGAAATCCACCCTAAATTGCGAAGGAGATGGCAACGTCATGATCCCACCCTCAATGAGTTTTTAATGACTTAATCCTGATTGGTCAGCAATTTGAGCGACCTTTGCCGCTACTTGCAGTAGATCAAAATATCGTTATCAATATAAAGTTTTATAAGTTAGAGGGCGAAAAATCAATTGAACCCTGAGGGTTGTTTACGCTTCCGCCGCAGCGTCCTTTTAACAGAGGAAAAGAAGAAATGCATTTTTAATATCTGGATTGTTAATAATTTTGTGAGGGGTTTTTACTTATTTGCGTTCGATATGAGTCAAATTTCAAAGGACGAGAGCAGATCGAAAAAGTCGCACGCGAGGCCTCTGAAATGTTTATCAGATCACGTGAGTCTTTTTTCCGGGTCCCCCTCACTTTACGACCCTCTCGAGCGCAATTCTACTCTTTTACCCTCCCCTATCTTTTCTCTTTTTTCTTGCTAGAAGAAGAATCCGAGCAGTCGCCCGCCCCTCTGAGCCGACTCTCGGCTCTCTCAAACCCGCTTCTCGCACTTGGTATTCTCCGGCCAATGTTCTACGTGAGGCCCGTGTTTCTATCTGCGAGCAACCCCAAAGGCCATTTATTCAACCACAACCCTCATACAAATATCTCATTTATGACTTCTCGGAATCGAAGTACTACTACGCATTATAATTTTTTTTCTCTCTCTCTCACTGTAATTTTAAACCGTGAAAATTCCAATCTGACAATTTTCCGTTCCAACAATTAATCATCCAAGCGGATATCGGCATTGTCATCACTTTTTGATTAGCTTTTGATTCAAAGGGGTCCATGTAGAAAAGCTCTGATGAGGTTTTTAGATGAGCCTCTTCTTTTTAGATAAAAGGTGGAAGCTCGTTGTCCTTCAGGTGCTTATTGAGCCGGATTCTCTACGGTCTCCCAACAGAGGCGGAACCTTGATTAATATCGGACAACGTATTTGCACACAATGTCAAGAGGAAATCGTCACAAAGCGAACAAAGAATATTTGATTTCCGATAAATTTAACGCTTTCAATAACCTCTCAATTCTCAAAAGTATAGAAAGTCTTCGATTTTCCCTTCTTTCATCGCAACCTATATTGTTTATCCTCAAGAAAAAATATATTTATTTCACATTTTCACCCAAAAACTTTTTTTCTGTTATCAAAATTGAGGAAAAACTCCTTAAAAACAACAGAAACGTTAAAAATTCGCCCTAAAATTTAAAAATAGGGAAAAATTTGAGGCGCAAACCCTCTTTTGTCGGGATTCTTTCTCGGTTATAACGCCTAAAAACCCTTCGAGGGAGTTTTCCTCAATTTTTTTCTACCGATGTACCACTTTTAACTTCCGTCAGGTTTTATGGGAGGGCTCTTCCAGACTCCGTAGGGTAAATTCGAATATGGAGCTACACCGATCTCAACAGCTACAACGTCTGTGGTGCCGGCCGGCCGTAGCATTTTTTTCCGGAACACTTTACGGCCACAGTTTTCATCCAAATTTTCACGCAAATTTCTTTAGCCGGTGAAAAGAATGTAACGTGGGCGATTTTTGAATTTCCAAAAAATGGCGGAGATATGTCTGTTTGAAAGTTTAAAAAATTCGCTGCGGCCGAACCGTTATACTTCCCCCTCCCATATACTTCCCCCTCCTATATACTTCCCCTTTACATACTTTTCCTCCTATATTGTTACTTCTCTTTAAGAAAGTTTTCGTTGGAAGCTCTTCAAACCAGTACAAAAATACTTTAAAACTAAAATTTACACTTTAAATATAAATTTTACAACGCGTTCTGGCTTATTTTGACCTAAAAATCTACTCTTGAGCAGATTTTTGAGCATTTTTCTCGTTCTCATGGCCAAAAAAACACATTTTTTTACCAGTTTTTAGTGCATTTTTTCAAAAAGCAAGAACTTTTTGCTCTAAAAACTCATCGAATCCTCTAAAATAAACTTTTCCAAAGCGCAAAACTGCTCATTGAAAATTAAAGGAAAAGCGAGAATATCCCAATTTAAACTAACGATTTGCAAATAAATAACTAATAACTGTATTTAAAATTCTTTTGTTTTTCTCACTGTTTCATAACTAAAGTTCATTAGTGTCGCTTTTATACAAGAGCAAAGAGTATTCAAAATAATGGCGTAACAATGAATATTTGACCATTTTTATTCTTTTCATTTTTCTTTTGTTCTTTTTTTCGTACTATAACGATTAAATTTTATTATTTAAACTTCTTTCTTGTTTTTTTTATCCGGAAAAATAAAATGGGGGAGTTTTTGCGGCGGAAAAATGAGAAAATTGTATTTGAGTAATAGGTAAAAAATTGGATGGGTATTTGTGTTTGCAACGTAGGAATCCTTTTTAACATCTTTTACTTCTATAAATGCATAAAAGAGGATGTAAGCCCTTTTCAAGATCATAAATAGGTTTAAATAGGGATGTGGGGAGAGCGAGTGTGTTGGTAGAAATGAGCTTACCAGGTTCGGGTCGGAAAAAGGGGGGGGGGAGGCCTTAAGATGCCTGGATTCAGCCAATTACTGAATTGCTTCTCTATCTGCGTTGGGGCGAATAGGCTCTATTTCCTCTCTCGCTTTCTCCCACTCTCATTTTCTCTCTTCATCCACCCGGAATGCCCCCGCTCCTAAAGGGGAGGAAAATGCAACGTGCGCATTTTCCACGAAGCTCCCTTTTAGAATCTTCGCTTTTAGTCAAGATGTATGGCCCTGGCCGATTTGTATACCATGAGAGGATTTTCTTTTTTCCTTTTATAAACGAATGTTTTTTTTATTATTATTTTTTTTAAATATAATTCACACCTACTGATTTTAAAAATTGAGTTAGGCCATGTTGCCTCAATCGAATACCTCTTGAAGTGAGAGGCTCTCCTTGAAAAAGGGACGAGTGTCAGAAATACCCTTATCCCTTTTTTTGCTCACCTGTTTAACCAAGTTTTTTTTATACTCCGAGCCCTCCCTTTTCATTCTTCCAATCCAATCTTTCATCAACGGGGTTTTTAATTACTGTAATTTAACGGGAGGCTGGAAAAGTCATTTAGTATGCACCCTATTCTGGCTTTTAACGATTTCCTGATAATATCTTTTTTTTAAATAAGAATAAAGTCATTAAGACCGAAAAAGAGGCTTTCGGCCATTAAAGACTTTATTATTCTAAACTGTATTTGAACTTTTGTGTACTTATTAAATTGAAATATCCAATTATTGACAACCCATCTGGATAAATTACTTCCTGGAATTTAGCCTATTCCAGAAATTTGAAGATGTCACGCAATGTTGGCTCGCCTGCTTAGTATCGAAATTCGACCTAGATGCACGAGATCCACGTTATTTCTAACGCTTCATTGTATTTTAATGAAGATACGTGTAATAAAAAAGAGGAAGAGAGGAGTAATAAAGATGGGAATTGTAAAGAGGAGATAGAAGGACCCACCCTTCCCTATAACATAATGTCCCTTCTCTGTATGGGAAAGGTTATAACTTGATAGCCGTGCAGTAAAATGTAGCGAAAGATGACTCATATCGAAAGGGTTTTATCACCATGACTTATTTATGAAGGCGTCTGGACTGATTGAACAGAGTTTATTGTGCCAATTTTCTTTATGGTTAAAATTTACTACAAGAGTTCGAGAGATCCTCCCTTTCTCAAAATTTCGTTCGTTTTGCATTCATTTTCGAAATTTTGAAGAGTAGAAAACGCCTCGATATTCCCGGAACCTAAAAAAAAGCTTGACAATTTAATTTCTGAGACAAATGAAAGAGAAAATGCCCGAAAATCTATAAAAATAGAGGTCTATCACCAGAAAAACCTGATAAAAGGAAGGTTTCTCGGGGAAGCAAAAGGAATACGCTCGAAAATCAAGAAAAGTACTGGTTTGAAGAGCTTCCAACGAAAACTTCCTTAAAGAGAAGTAACAATATCGGAGGGGACGTACAACGGAGGGGGAAGTATGTGGGAGGGGAAGTATAAGGGAACGAAAGTATAACGAAGGGGAAGTAAGGGAGGGGAAGTATAACGGAGGTGGAACTTTTATTTTTTTTTCGAACAATTTTCCAAGTTTGTTTTTTCGAAAAAATTTTCAAGTGTCAAGGTAGAAATAACGGGCTCTTTGGCCTACGGATGTGCCTCTCGTAATGGGTAGAAGTATGAAATTTCTCCGTACTAACAATAATAATAATTAAAAAGTTGCAATTTTTTTACACCAAAAATTCGTCAAAAATATAAGGAGTAATTAGTGAAAATTTGGTGAAAATCGGACCAACGGTTCGGCCGCAGCGAATTTTTTAAAATTTCAAACAGACATATCTTCGCCATTTTTTCGAAATTCGAAAATCGCCCTCGTTCGATTCTTCTTCACTGGCTAAAGAAATTTGTGTGAAAATTTGGTGAAAATCGGATGAAAACCCGAGGCCGAAAAGTGTTCCGGAAAAAAAATGCTACGGCCGGCCGGCACCACAGACATATTCGAATTTACCCTACGGAAGACCCCTCCCCAAAAACCTGACATGGAGGGTATCACAATAACTTCTATAAGGAAGTTAAAAGGTAGCTTCTCAGTCAAAACAGTGGGAAAACACATGAATGTCACTGTAAAAAGATTTCTCCGACGAAAAATTGAGGAAAACTACTTAAAGTTGACCAAATGAGCGAAAACGCTAGAAAAGGTCTTAGTAAAAACTTGTGATCTCTAAAGGGGATAAAACAAAGCGTGCAGAAACGAAAGATTAAAGTTTCTATCGGATGAATTACACCGCTGGATTCACCGCTAAACCCACAAGGCTTCAAGGATTCGCTAGTATAATAACAGATGAACATTTTGATAATGCAATTTTCGTGGAAGTGTGAAAAGAGGGGTTGTCACAAAGGGTTGGGGTGTAATCACCCTCTTTGAGTGTGCCGTTTGGGTTTTAAAAGCGGCGGGCGGAGGGTTTCGACGTCGGAGGTGTAAAAGGGGTTCCGAGCTCGAAAGGGGACATCTGCACGATCCAACCCTTTCAGAGTAAAAATAAATTACGAGTCATGACGGGACGTAGGAAACGAGGCCGGGGGCGAGGCGAGGGAACGTCCCCAAAAACGTTTCACGTGTCCCGATCCAAGAACGTCAATAGAGGGATGAAATATGGGCGCCTCTAAACTCTTTAGAAGGAGAGAAAAAAAAGAGTAATGCTTCAGGGCAAAAACCCAATCATCCAATCATCACAACTCCTAAAATTGCAAACATTACCAAATTAATTCTCAAACAAACCTTTCATCCCTAATTGCCTTACCCCCTTTTGTAATTCCCAGTCTGTATCATAGTCCATTCAGAGTAAAATCGTTTTCAAACCCTTTCTTCGAATTTCGAAACAAAAGAACCGAACATTTCAACCAAATCCGAGTCACTGCTTTTACTTTTGTTTGTTCAAAACAGATAATTTGATTTTACGTGCTTCATTCAACCGATCGATCATCCCAATAAAAAAAAAGTTTCTAGTTTATTCAAACTGTGATTATGTTTGACGATCGCTCACAATTTCGGGCAAAAAATGTATTCCTACAGGTAAAGGATCTTTGCCAGCTTTTAATGTGCGGTTTCGTAATAGAGTTTCGAAGGAGAAAAGACTTGGATCTTTTCCAGGCTGAGTGATTTCAAAGAACTTCCCTTATAGAAACCGTTACAAGAGAGAGCATTAAAAACAGAATCAAAAGGGATGTTTCTTTCCATAGAAAACAGCGCCTTTGGCAATGAAAACGACAAAAACATTACGAGCTCGTAGACTATCAAACGTTTTGATAAAACCGACGTTTATTATCAATTTCGGAAATGGCGTTTTTACCTCGTCTCAGAGAATAAAAAACTAATAAAGGTCATAATGTCGCCCTCATTTTCTCGTTTAAACATTATCTAAAATACAAAAGTCATTTCGCCAAATCCCTGCTCAAAAACCTTTTATCCTTTTTAAAAATTAATTTATGTTTTCCCTCTCATTATTGAGCTTCCACGAATGTTTATTTCTTTTTTCATGAATCCTCTTGCTCTGGGCGAAGTTACTGAGAGGTTATAATTAAGACGTGTTAACTCCAAGACGGTTTCATTTCAAATGCCTTCTATGTGTATATTTGCTGGCTCAACTATTTTCGAAATTGAAATGTCTTTAAGGAAGACTTTATAATTCAAAGAGCAAAATAATGACCCCCTACCTTAACCTTAAAGATCGCGTTTCAGTGTATGAAATTACAAAATGAATCCAATCATCCATAAAGTGTAAGATTGGATTATGTGTAAGTTGAATCAAGGGTTACTTCATGTTAATCGGATTACAATAATTAAGCTCCAGCGATACGGAATACGAGGTAGGATTGAGGGCGATGATTTACGACCTGATCCCTGTGCTTGAGAAAGTCAAGAAAATCTTCCGAGGGATTAAAACGAGAGTTCGCACTTTCTTGCGCCCTTAAAAGTTTAAAACTCCCGACTGTGAACTTCCGAAGCCTTTTTCGTAATTAAAGTGTATCACGCTATTAATGCGCAAGTATGCAAATACTTGGCATGCAGAATGAAAATGCGACTCTTTTATGGAAAATTAGTGTCCCATTTTTTGAAAGTTAATATTTCCTGAAAGACTCCTCATAGAAAGAGTTTTAATTATTTTTCATCATGCTATTAATTAACTCGGGGATTTTATGATGGAGTGAGACCGAATGGGGTTAGTACATAAAAGTTTTAATTTTAATGACCTTTTTAAACCTCTCACACTTCTCAAACTGCGGACCGCAAACCGACCGCCCATTATTTAATTTATCGTCGTTTGTTAGGGGGTCGAGGGAATCCCATTGTATTTAATACCCGAAAGCAAACACCACGGATCCTGTTAATTACTCTTCAAACTTCCGCCTCGACGAAGATTGTCGTTTAATCTCCTTAGGATCAAGTGAAACATTCTTGGCATTTCTTCTGTTTTAAAGTCCGTCGAAAAGGCCCCCGGTCAGCTTCTTCGAAGTAATTATGTGGTTCATAATTAATTGCCTGTTTGCGCATATAAATGTCTCATTACTGTACAGTCGGAAAGGATGGGGGAGGCCGGGGAGTCTCGGTTCAATTACTCTGTTCACTAGACTGTACCGGGAAGGGCAGGAAAGCAGGATGAAACAGGGCTCTTGTTGACTCCCTCTTCTGTAAACATGTGCACAAGACAACATTCTCCTGGTAATTATTGTTTGAGGACCATCCCCTGGAAATCCTCTATTTGCAGTCCTTACCTCTTTTCACAGAGTAATCTAAACTTTTGTCAGTCAATCTTATACTCAAAAAAAGGAGCTTTATTGATGATCTATCTTTTGTTGAAGTGCAGGCATATATTCATAAAAAATATCAAAGGGGAGGAACTCCTGGAAATCCGATCGTATTTGTTGGAATCCGCCGTTTTTCTGATTGAAAAGAGCTCAATTGAAAAGCTTATCTGTCAGAATAAGAGTCAAAGTGATGCTTAAAAAACGTTTTTATTTTTAGAAAAATAATTGATCCCTTTTTTATACTAAGGAAGGAAAAGCATTTAATATTTATGTTGCTGTATCAATATCTTGATAAAGGTCCAACTTTTACTGAATACTTCCGTATGTTTATGCTGATCGTTTACTTTGAAAAAGGAGTTCTTTCAGCTGATATTTTTAACTTCATTTCCTCTTATTTTGATGCTTAATCCCTTCTTCTGCATTTCCACTTTCTTTCAGCTGATATTTTGAAGTACTTTTCCTCTTAATTTTGATCCTTTTGGTCCTTTGTCCTTCCTTCACCGTATCTGCCTTTCCTTTTGGTCCTTTGTCCTTCCTTCTGCGTATCTGCCTTTCCTTTCGGTCCTTTGTCCTTCCTTCAGCGTATCTGCCTTTCCTTTCGGTCCTTTGTCCTTCCTTCAGCGTATGTGCCTTTCCTTTTGCTCCTCTGTCCTTCCTTCTGCGTATCTGCCTTTCCTTTTGGTCCTTTGTCCTTCCTTCAGCGTATCTGCCTTTCCTTTTGGTCCTTTGTCCTTCCTTCTGCGTATCTGCCTTTCCTTTTGGTCCTTTGTCCTTCCTTCAGCGTATCTGCCTTTCTTTTGGTCCTTTGTCCTGCGTATCTGCCTTCTTCCAGACGATTCTTTTCGTTGAATTCCCACCTAATTTTGATCTTTTTTTGGTGATAATTTCAGGTTTATTGTTATTTTTAATTAGCTTTGTTTATTCTTACGTCTGTGATGAAGTAGCGCGATTAAACCGATCATTTTTGTTAATTAAATCGGATAAGTCCGGCTTAAGTAGGGAAAGCCCGGGAGTTTCACCGAGTTCCATTTAATTTCCATTATGAACTGACCGTTAATAGAATATTACGCGGTCGAACAATATCAAATTTCTGTAACTAAAACTCCCAGAATCCCCCGCTCTGAGATTATCCTTATTGTAAACAGAGATAATTAACGCATAACGCATTAACGAAATGTCTGTTATAATGTGAAACTTCTTGAAATGCTTCCTGAACTGTTGTTTTCATTGACAGATTAATATTAGCTTTGTTCCAACCGCAGTTTGAAACTCCTGGAGCATGCGCAGAAGGATAAGCACGTCAAATTTGACGGAAAAACGATTTGAACGACGTCAAATCCTTCTGGGCATGATCCAAGAGTTTCAAACCAGTTTTAAACTGCCGTTGGAACCTAATAACCGCTTGCAAAATTTGTTTGGTGACTCGAAAAAAAATTTCTGTAGTGAAATCTGTGGTTCAAAAACGATTCATTGTTTCGCTACTCGTCTCGTTATCATTTCCGAGTTGAAATCGAGCGTATAATAAATTTATGGGACAAAGGACGATAGTTGGCGCTCTGAAATAGAATCCTGTAATTACGAGTCAATTGTAGTTGAAAGAGGTTATAACTCGGGTGAACAATCGTTGAGCTCGTGTTGAAGTTTCAAGTTGGCTATTTTTCAACAGTACCAACCTATAATACTTAAAAACTTTTTCTCCCGTAATTTACCTTAATCGAGAGGAACCTTTTTATTCGCGTGCCCCTCGAGCTCTTTAGAGGTCTTTCCTCTTAGTCCGTTTCCTTTTAATTGACTTCAACTTGTTAATTAGGACCCTTTTCAAACATAAATATAAGAGCTGCCCTCCTGGTGAATTTTCACCCTCTATAATTCACAACTAAGCCCTTCCGCAAATCTTTTCAGATTTTACTTCTCTCCAAATATCCTTTCCCTTTTCAAAAATCGAAAGTAAATTTTTACAAGTTGTTCTTTTCATTAAAAAAAAGATGAAAAACTGTTACTTTTTTAACTTCCCCTCGACGTCGGGTTTTTGGGGAAGGGTCTTCCAGACCCCGGAGGGTCAAATCGAATATTGATCTTTACCGATCTCAACTTTGTCTGTGGTGCCGGCCGGCCGTCCGTAGCATTTTTTTGCGGAACACTTTACGGCCACAGTTTTCAACCGATTTTCGCCAAATTTTCACACAAATTTTTAGTAGGGAGAAATTTCATACTTCTACCCATTACGAGAGGCACATCCGTAGGCCAAAGAGCCCATTATTTCTACCTTGACACTTAAAAAAATTTCCAAAAAAAAAAAAAGAACTTATAAAATTTTTCAAAAAAAAAAAAACGTAAATTTATAAAAGAAAAGCCGGAAAATTTTTCGAAAAAAAACCCCGGAAAATTTTTCGAAAAAAAAACTTCCTGCTCCGTTATACTTCCCCTCCCTTATACTTCCCCCTGCTTTATACTTCCCCTCCCTTATACTTCCCCCTCCTTTATACTTCCCCCTCCTATATTTTTACTTCTCTTTACCGCTCATGAGGTTGTCAGTCGGTTGCCGCAATTTTCACAAAATTCTCACAGACTTCATAAAATCTTTTATTGAGATATTAAAATGTTTTAAAATCTTGGAGAGTTACAGCGCTCTGCAGTTCTTAGATCGATGAACAACTGTCAAGTTATTTGATTTGATGCCCGGAATATTAACGCTATCTGCGTTTCCTGAAGACTGGACTTGAATAGATTCAGATTGCTCTTGTCGCATGACTAAAACGGCAACAAAGCGATGAACTGAATATCTATCATGTTGATATTGCGCGAGAAAATCGCAAGAAAATTGAAACACTCTTTATAAAAGAAAAGTAGCTAAATCGATCGGTTTTATGTGTGATAAAATTATTTAGACACCCTTTTCTGTGTTGGAATTTTTTCGGAGGGTCCCACCCGTCAACTTTTATTGGTTTACTCTGTACCCCCCCTTGATTGGTTTTTTCACCGAAATGGGGACCTGTCAACGTCTTGAGGGTGCGAGCCGCAAATTCGGAATTCCCAATCACACCCCTCTTTCATCCAGGGTATGCACAGGAAATTTTTCAAGAGGTCAAAAAAATGTGATGAGAAAAGTATTTACTAAAAATTTGGAAATTTAACTTTTTTTGGAAGAAAATTAACATTTTTCCGTCTACCATTTTTGCTAATATTTACACAGAATGAAAATTACATGCCATAAATACACAAACGTGTATACAAACAAACGTTTTCCATTTTAATTTCATTTTACAGTCAAGAGAAACAACATGTTGACCGCTAATTAATAGAATGAGAAGACGGAAAAAATATTCGTGGATCTCTGTTATAAACGAGCCACTTAAAAGCGCATCGCGTAGGACGAAATATTCAAACTTAGATTTTTAAACGATTCTTGTACGTAGGCGAGCCCACCTCTCCTACGCCTTTTACGCGACGAGTAGGTGAGACTGAAAAAACTCTTCCTTGTCTCTTCCCGGTTATAATCACAAGGTGGAATCACTTCATGGCCTACAATTAAGATAAACGACTTCTAAAATAATATTTTGAAATCTATTTCTTATCGATTCTGGCCTGATTATGTTTAATAACCTTTACTGTACCTTCAAAATTTAGAGTAATCACCCCAAATTCGCGTCTCAATATCTCCCTGGGTATTTGTTGAATTTTGCTTTTATAGCCACCGTTGCAAAGGTGAGACGATTTTCTTTAATATTATCAAAGTGAAAGTACTTGTTTAAAGAGCTTCCAATGAAAACTTCCTTAAAGAGAAGTAACAATATAGGGGGGGAAGTATATGGGAGGGGGAAGTACATGGGAGGGGGAAGTATATGGGAGGTGGAAGTATATAGGAGGGGGAGTAGAAGGGGGAAGTATAACGGAGGGGACGTAAAACGGAGGGGGAAGTATATGGGAGGAGAAGTATAACAGAGGGGGAAGTATAAAGGAACGAATGTATAACGAAGGGAAGGAAAGTATAAAGGAGGGGAAGAATAAGGAAGGGGGAAGTTTTAATTTTTTTTTTTTTTATTCGAAAAATTTACCGAGTTTTTTTTTCCGAAAAATTTTCCTGGCTTTTTTTTTCTTTTTTTGAAAAATTTTCCGAGTTTTTTTTTTCGAAAAATTTACCAAGTTTTTTTACAAAAATTTTCCTTTTTTTTTTTTGTTTGAAAAGTTTTCTAAGCTTTTTTACAAAAAATTTTCCGGGTTTTCCTTTTTTGGGCTTTTTTTTTGAAAAATTTTTTAAGTTCTTTTTTTCGAAAATTTTTTTAAGTGTCAAGGTAGAAATTATGGGTTCTTTGTGCTAGGAATGTGCCTCTCGTAAAGGGTAGAAGTCTGAAATTTCTCCCTACTAAAAAAATAATAATTAAAAATTGGAAATTTTTTTACACCAAAAATTCGTAAAAATTTTAAAGGAGTAATTGGTGAAAATTTTGTGAAAATCGGATTAACGGTTCGGCCGCAGCGAATTTTTTAAAATTTCAAACAGACATATCTCCGCCATTTTTCGAAATTCAAAAATTGCCCTCTTTACATTCTTCTTCACCGGCTAAAGAAATTTGTGTGAAAATTTGGTGAAAATCGGATGAAAACTGTGGCCGTAAAGTGTTCCGGCGGGACGGCCGGCAGGCACCACAGACAAAGTTGAGATCGGTAAAGATCAATATTGTGGATGGTATCACAATAACTTCTTTAAGGAAGTTAAAAAATTAAACTTTTACCTTTTACTTCCTACAGCTCTTCAAAGAAAAATCAGCGATCCCTTTATTTTATCGTTCAAAACGTGCCTGGGCTCAGGATAAATCCCTGGAGAACCCCCTTGAAAGTTCAGTTGTAGACCACTGGTCATTTTGACCCACTTTTAAAAACGAGCTTTGACGAAAATAATTCTCTAGTCACGAGCTCAACTTCCTCCCCTAACATGGATTAATCAAAAATGGAAAGTTGATAGTGATTAAACAGGGTTCAAAGCATATTATGAATTGAGATTGAAAGGTTTTTAATTGAGTAGAAAGTATGAAGGGGGATTTAAACGTCGGAAAAAAACTTTAATTCCGACAAATGCTTATAAAAGCGAATACCACCGGAGTTTTCTAAAGGCCGGAGTTGACTTTTCATGTGACAAATAGGAGTAAAGGAAGATTATATGCCATCTGGCCCGAGACAACTGTCCGTATGCCTGGAAGCTACACGGTAATGTGAATTAATAGATACAGCCGCGTCTAGGAAAGGGTGTCGGAGGGGGATGCCTCCGACAAATGCTAGATGAATATTAATGTAGATGAGGGGTGTCTCCTAATAGAACCTAATTCCTAACGACCGGGTCACTAACGATGTCGCCATCTCAAATCCCTTGTATTAATCTCGATTCCGACGTCAAATATTTTCAAGCGAAAATACTTCAAAAGTTGTTTTAAAGGGAACTCTGATGGAAAATAGTAATCAGTTCATCAAACAAAAATAACACAATTGTTTATATTTCTAGGTAAAGAGGTAGCCTACAGTGGCGTCCCGTTAAAATAACCCTAGGTCACCCCTCAATAACGGATGCAGTGTCAACAATGCACCCTCTCGAAAATGGCGGCTCCCGTACTACCCTGAGGTGTATATTTTAATATTTTAGCGGAACCCCCGTCGCGTGGATATCCTTTTGAAAACAGTCTTTTACAGAACGTTGTGCTGAGAGAGCGTCGACGGTGAGGGGTGGGTTTCTTTTCGGGTGGAATATGGAAGTGCGTAGGCCTCTTTTCAATGCCGTAACCTTCTTACTGTCAAGGAAAAACATTTCTCGCGAACTCAAGTTTTATGTCGTGAACTTCATCCGAAGAACTCGGAAATCAGCTTGTGTATTTTTTTTTAATCATCCTCTCGTTTGAAAGGATAAACAAAAGGGGTGAGTTTTAACAATTAGGAGTTGATGTGAAAGCTTTGCATCTGGCTGAGTCTCGATGACTGCGGTTACCCCTTTCAACTTGAACCATAATTACTTAGTTATTAATTGAATCAATTGTCAAAAGGGTTTGTTTTGATTGTCTGGTCGAGCTTCACTTTTAAAATTAAAGTTGGCCCTACAAAGTTGATAGAAGTTAAAATGGAACCGGCGAAGTGCCTCTTTAAAAATTTTAATTTGTTTTTATTTTTGTTTCAGGATATGGATCGGACAGTGGCGTTATGGTGGTTGTTTACGTTGGCGTACGTCGGGATGCCAGCCCGAGCGTTTTGCCCCGGGAGTTGCAGCTGTGATGAAGAGACTCTAGTCGTTCAATGCGTCGAAGGGAATCTCGACGTCATCCCGATCACTTTGAACCCGTCAATACAACGGCTCGATCTGAAATACAACCGCGTGAAGACCGTCGACGCCGCCTTCACTTTTTACGGCGAACTTCAATATGTCGACCTTTCCTACAACCATTTAGTGTCGATACCCACAAAAAGTTTTGAATCTCAGAAAAAGCTGGGCGAACTTCATTTAAATCACAATAAAATTTCAGCCATCACTAATAAGACATTTGACGGGCTTAAATTATTAACTGTGTTAAGTTTGAGGGGAAATTTCTTGGAAGATCTTCCAGACAGACTTTTCAACGTGTTGCCTCAGCTTGAAGAGCTCGACTTGGGGCAGAATAGAATCAACCGGATCGATTCGACCGCATTTCAAGGCCTTAATTCCCTCAAAGTACTTTATTTAGACGATAATCAGTTGAGAAATGTTCCAACACCGTGTTTTCCACTTCTCGGTAGTTTGGCCGAACTTCACGTCGGACTGAACGCTTTCACCGTCTTATCCGATGATTCCTTCAAAGGTCTCAACCGTCTTACGATTCTCGATCTGAACGGTGCCGGATTATTGAATATCAGCGATAACGCTTTTCGAGGTCTTTCGACTTTAAGAGAACTCGTCCTTACCGATAACAGGCTTACTAAAATCCCGACGAAGCAGTTGGCAGTCTTGACTCGGCTCGAAAGTTTATCGATCGGCCAGAACGACTTTGCGTCTTTGGAAGTGGACGGCTTCAAAGGTCTCGCGTATCTCCGGAAGCTAGACATAACGGGTGCTTCCCTATTAGAAAAAGTAGAAAAAGGCGCTTTTGCCGAGAACTTAAATATCGAAACGCTTATTCTTAGTAGTAATAAAGACTGGCGTCGTTGGACGAAGGCTCATTAGGTGGTTTACCCAACCTTAGGCATTTAACTTTAAGAGACAACGCTTTTACAACGTTTCATGAATCTCTCGTCGCTTGGCCTGAGCTACGGAAATTAGACGTCTCGGAAAACCCTCTGGAATGCAGTTGTAAATTGCTCTGGCTTAGAGACCTCCTTGTAAGTCGTAATTCGAGTCAAGTCCTTTGCACGCAGCCCTTGTCGCTAAAGGACAAATCATTAAAATCGCTTTCGCCCGACGAACTCGGATGCACGCTTCACGGCGCGTGGCCTACCACGGTCATCGGCGGAGTTTGCGCCGCAGTCGTCGCCTTCACAGCGATCCTCATCGTCCTCATTTACCGGTACCGACGGAGAGTGAGCGACGCCCTAAAAGACTACAAATGGAACAAAAGGGCGATGGCGAGAAAGGGTCTCGAATACGAGAAAACGTACACCGATGAAGACGGCCCCAACTACATCATCCCTCAACAGACATACCCCAGGCCGATACCAGTCACGGAACTGTAGCTAGAGCTCTTCGGTTGCGGGCCCGCGACGACCCCACCGCCTCCTCCACCTCCCAACGTATTCTACGTCACCGACAAAGAGGCGAGAAGGTCGGCACCTAGAAGCCACCAATCCGGCACTGCACCCGCAACCGGCTTTTCCTACATATCCGGCGATCAGCTCTACATGGCTAGCTGTAACACATTCCGTTCAACTCAAAGGAGAAACCACCACTACGCACGACCCCACCACTCGACTCCCTAAATCGCGCACTATTCACCTTCTTCTTTCACGCAAGTTAGAATAGTCGCGTTTTTTTATATGGAATCATTGTTATTTACTGGTGTATCACTCGGCAACCATGGGATTTCCAATCTTTGAACCCTCCGCACATTTTCACTCGGTAAATGGTTTTTCCTCCAAAATTACGCCTCAAAGGTTTTTAAAAAATGTATATTATGTACAGACATTAGAGTTAGAAATCTTGTAATTTATATTTTTTACATTTTGGATAAAATAGACCATTTTATTTGTATTGTTTGTACTTAAATATGTACACCATATAAAGAAAGAACCTTTTACGATTTCATTCTATGAACAAACGATTTTTTACTGTATTTAAAGATTTTAAAAGAAAGTTTTCACATTCCTTTGTAAATTTAGTATTGTATTAAAGATAAAATGTAAATAAAATACCAAATGTACTTTTTGAAAGAAAAAAAAAGTAGTTCGATTTTATGAGTCTCAAAATTTTTGTTATATCATAATGTATTTAATTTTCTTTGTAAAATATTCCATGTACTATTTATGAAAGTTAATATGTAGAATATACTGTGAAAAGAATGGCTCTTGTGATGTTACAATAATCACCTCTTTCAAAAATGTTACCGATAGAATTTCGAGAAAAAAAAAACTTTTTTTTTATAAAATTGCCAAGGGTGAAAGAAAAGGTCCAAAAAGTGCATAAAAAATATATAAACTATAAAAACACGCTTTAAAATTTTATGTGTTATTTCATGCAGAAAATTTCCCTTGCGCAATAAATTCCAGACGAAAAAAAATAGTTAACTTTAGATTAGGCCTACTTATTGCATTTATCTTTACATTTAAATCGTTTTGTGTCATGAATACTAGTCACTTTTTAAGAGCATGTAGATTTTAAGGATTATAATATTGTATATTTAAATAAAATATATATATAACGGATCAGTGTATATTTTATTTTCGATTGTTAATATATTATTACTCTACGATTTATTTTTTGACACCTTCTCTTTTTTATATGTTACCTTCATTCTGTTCTAATTGAATTTGTATTGAATTCATGCCGTTGTTTTAAATTTTTGACTGCAAAATAAATTGATCCTTTGTAAAAAAAATTGTTTCTTTTTCCTGTTGCCTTTAACTTTCTTAAAACGAAGTTATTGAATTACCCTCCATGGATTTTTTGAGAGAGGGTGTGGAGGATTCAGAGGCCTGAGACGCCAGGTATGGAAGACTGCAAAAATCGTCTATCTAGGGTTTTACAATTTTTCGCGTTAGTTCTAACACCGGACAAGTCATTTTTCCAAGGTTTTCAGGAGAGCCAAAATACGGATTAATTTCTCATTGGAATCAATGCACCTGTTGGCTAAATCGTGAACTACGCGTTTTCTGTTGGTAATACGGTTAAACTACCAACGGAATACGATTCTCCACAAAATTTACCATCAGAAACAATGCCTAACTCAAAATTGATCACAAATGACTTAGGTATCCGGTGCTAGAACTAACGCGACGAATTATTACTTTTGGAGAAAAAGTTTCAAAATGGAGCCATAGTCAGTGTTGCCAGACGACTTCATTGGTTTCCCCCTAAAAGGGTTTTATTCCCCCCCCCCCCCAAATTTCCAACTATTTCCCCTTAATTTTTTTTTAGTAAGTATAATGTGAAGAAAAATTATTGCGATAGGTTTTCTTTTATTAATAAGTAGACTTTTAAATAGACTTTGCAAGGTAATAAACTAATAAATTACCATAAGACAATAAACAAGAACAAATGAAAACTAAAATTTAATTACTACTACTCCCCCTAAAAAACCCCCCGAAGGCCTAAAATCCCCCCCAAATTTAGGGGAAAACCCGGAAAACCCCCGATCTGGCAACACTGGCCATAGTCGTGGTGGACTGGATTCAGAGGCAGGTGGTCTAGAAGACTTACTAAAAACCATCTATCGAGGGTATTACAGTAACTTCTTTTCCTCTCTAATTGGAGCAAAACCTACAGAGCTCACCAAATTTAAAGGCGCAAGGGGGGGGGGGGCTCACCGAAAACCATCAATGGAGGGTATTAACAGTGGCGGCTCGTCAGGGGAGGCAAGTGAGGCACGGCCTCACCTGAAGTTCAGAAGAAAAAAATTTTTTTTTAATCCCCAAAATTTTAATTTTTTATGATAATTATTTTAAAACATGGTTTCTAACTTTTTTTTTCGGAAATAAAATAAGATTTTTTTTTTCATTTAAAAAATAATAATAATTACGTAAGAATGTTTAAAGTTCATAAATTTAATAACAGGACCTACAAAAATACTCTCAGCCCGGCCTCTAGCGTAGAAAGTCCGTACCGCATCGTTCGGATTTCGAAATATGATTAAAAAGCCAGGAGAGGCACGGGTGACCTTGGCCTCTCTTGAAATAGATGGAGGGGTCCGGGGGGTTAATATGGTACTCGCGAGAACGAAGGTTAGCCGGGATGAGATCGATCGAACCCACGCGAGCCGGCCTGGAATCGCCGGCTAAACCCTCCAAGTGAGGCACGATACAACTGTGCCTCACGCTAGGCGAATGGTAAAGGAGCTTGAGCAATCTTACCAACTTCAAACTTGCTACCAAGAATATGTTTAGTAAATTGGTAATTTTTGAGTTTTTAGTTTGTTATTATGTCATGAAAAAAAAAATAAATATAGCATGGTCTTTTATTAAAGTTAAAAATTCTAAGAAAATTGGGTGGCGCCAAAAAGCGTTCGGGTAACACTGTTACTCTAAACGGCGAGCGCGCGATAGCCTTATTAACGGCTATCCTATCGTAACCTTCACACCCAGTTAAACCGTTAACGTTCTTTAACCAGTGTTTCCATAACGGGGGAAACTTCCCCTTTTTAGGGGAAAATGGATGTCGAGAGGGGAAAAAAAGGGAAGGTTTCTAGAGGGGAAAAAAAGGGGAAAAAGAAAAAATCAGCTCAAAAGTGTTTTTTTTTTTTTTTTTTTTTTTTTCTTCCAAGGCATAGGCCAAGGGTAGTGTTGTCAATTCGCATTCTGGCCTTACCCAAGGTTCTTAGACACAAGCGGTCTTGTGTCTTAGACCAACCTTGACCTTACATAAAACCATTTTTCCGTTAGAGTGCGCTGTTTCAACTGTTTTCCCGCCAAGAATTAAGATTCCGGAATACATATAAACATCCAAATTATTTAGAGCTCATGAGTTATGATGTCCCAATAATTGTAATTATTATTATTATTAATTTCCTTCAATGATTGCCTCAGTCTACGATAGGTACGTACCTATTAATTTTGCATGATTTTTAATTGAGGACATCGATGATTGAGGACTAACTTTTGGTGGAAAAGAAATGTTAAAACTATATTGAAATTATGAATACGCTAAACTTAAATACCTAAAGATTGACATTGTGATGATTATATATTTTTATGACATTATTAAGAAAATCACAAACTAGATCCGACTTCCGAAGTGAAGACCACACTAAAAAAGTATATTGAGACCAAATGCAACCTAATGCAAGGTGGTGACCCTCTTATTCTATTTTGAATGCCTTGCAAAATAATTTCGGTAGGTACCTAACTACCTATGTAGGTACCTATTGTTCCTTTATGAGTGAAGTGTGTTTTTTATTATTTTTCATTACATCATAACTCATAATTAACAATAATAAGTAAGTACCTTATACTTTTATTATTTTATTATATTTATATTTATATTTTATTATATTTTTAAAAACCGTGTTTCTCGTTTCGCTTTTGTTCCGTCCCCCAGTGGCAACACTGTTTTCCGTGAGATCGGACGGGGGGTCCCCCCGATCACTGTGAAGCCGTATGGACTTGGACTATGGACTCTTTCGACCGACGCCATTGCTATTCTTACTAGAATTCGTGTTCTTAAAACGTTTATTGTTCTGTTTTATCTTTTATCGAACTGGTGAAATAGAACTGTGCCTACCGTACGAAAAAATCATAATATATCAGGTAAATGTTAAAATTTTTAATGTTGACAGTGTAGGTATTTGTTTTTTTCTCTCTACTTTTTTAAGAACTTTTAACGTTTTTAGCGTTGTCGGCTGTCGCCATTTATGGTTTTTTGATAACCAATTTTCATTATAATATCGACTCTCGATCATTATATCAGGTAAATTATAAAATTTTTAATGTTGACAATGTTTTTTTTTCTCTACTTTTCTAGAACTTTTAACGTTTTTGACGTTGTTGGCTGTCGCCTTTTATGGTTTTTTGATAACCAGTTTTTCATTATATCGATCATAATATCCCAAGTTCGTAAGTTTTTCGTTTTTATTTTATGACCATGTATTATATTTGATTATTTAGGCGCTATGGCATCCGAATCCGACGACTATGACACTGAAGAAGAAAACCGAACCCGGAAAATGAAATACCAAGCCGTTTCGACCAAACAACGTCCGAAAATCAATAGAACCAAGAAATTTAAGAGTAGTTGGTTGGAACTTGATGTATTTAAAAATTGGCTTGCACCTTATCAAGGTAAGGCCAAGTGCACCATTTGCGACAGCGTGATGGAACCAGGCAAATCCGAACTACTAAAGCACAGCAAGGGGAAGAACCACGTATCAAAAATGACAGCGTTCATGAACAAAGAACAGCCGAAAATTTCAAAGTTCGTTGCTCGGGACAAAAAAGTGAAAGACCTGGAATCCAGTGTGTTTGTTTTTAGTCGAAAATGACCTCCCTCTGTCTTTGGCAGACCGGTTAACGCCGTTTATTAAATCGCTTCCCGGCAAAGACGTTGTATCACAAATGACACTAGGAAGACAAAAAGCAACAAATTTAATTAGGCAGGGGCTTTGGCCTCATTTTAGTAAGTTGCTTGGAGTTGCTTTAACACTCTCAGCGCGGGTCGATGTATACATTGAGTAGAAAGTTCCTTTCCCTGGGCGGGTCGATATATACATCGACCGTTCATGCGTCTTTTAAAAGCGATTTTCGATGCTTAAAACAGTGAATTTCGCACAACCGTTGACATACGTTAATTCTTAAAGGGTTTTTATACCTAAATACGGCCTTAGCTTGACTCTAGACCTTTTTCTTCATTTCGATTTTGGCTTTCAAAGTAGACAGTTGAACCAGCTACTTCACGGAGACGTTTTCAGTTCAATTTTGGATTATTTTTCGACTTTTTGACTGTAAGTTTTTTAAAATAATAATTTTTAAACTATTAATTAACTTATGATCACAACTTTTTGCCGTTTTTATTAATATTATTTAGCTTTTAGACCAAAAGAGTAGAAAAAACCAAAAGCGTTCCTTCTCACAATGGGACCTGTTACTATTAATTTCGGGTAATTTCTTTAAAAACTTATTAATTTTTTGTTCTATGAAGTTAAATTAAACACAAAATTATTTATTAGATACAACGATAATAAGTTACAATCATTTTTTAAAGTATAATTTAAAAAAAAAAGTGAAGACTTCCGAGCGGCCAGGAGCAGTGGCGAATTCGGAAACTAAAACTATGAACGGTAGCAGTTCGTTCTATGTTTCACTCTAAAAACAAGTTCGTTACTTTTACCTTTTCCAACTTTATTAAGGCCGAAGATTCATTTAGTTTTTTTAGTAGATTTTATTCAAAATTATTCACTTTTATTAATTATTTTAGTTTTGCACTTAGAAAAAATAAATTGTAACTACTTACCCAATTTTTCTAAAACAGCATTAAATACCTATTTTCAAATACTTTTCATTATGGCAGAGATCCGCGCTGTTTTTTTTTCTATAAAAATTTTTTTAACGGTTTTTCCCTAGAGGTCATTTCAGCGGATTTGAGATTATCTTTACCTACTTACGTATTAAGTTTTGACAAAAAAATCGTTAAATTAACTAAAGTTTCCTTTCTAATCCCAACGGTTTTTTCGGGAATCCCAAGCCGTTACAAATGGCTAGTGACTTAATTTTTTATTATTTGTCATCAGAAAAGCAATTTTAAATAATTTGAGTAGGTACCATAAATATTTCGCACCCGTGAAAATGTATCCACACGAAAATGTATAACGAGCAAATGTAATAATATAAAAAAAAAAAAAAAAATTAAGCTAATGGCTAAAAGTAATAGGTTGACCACTTAGAGAAGTTGATCCTAGTAACAGTTCCAAAATGGTATGAGAAGGGGAAAAACATTGCGGGATTGCCTACAAATCTGATCTTTTGTGAGGGACAATTAAGCCTTATTTTGGCATAATTAACATGCCAAATTAATTTTATACTTCATTTTTAATGTTTTTGGAGGTAATTAAGTAGTTTGACGAAAAAAAATTTTCCCGCCCCAGGGTGAGATATGCTAGTTGGGCTTGCCGCGCTGAGAGTGTTAAACTCCAACTTCTTTTCAATCATTATCGACGAAACAACTGATGTGTCGACTACAAAACAGCTCGCTATTCTGGTTTCTTATTTCGACCAAAACTCCCGTGAAACCAAAGTAGATCTCTTGGACATGGAGCCTTGTCCATCGAGTTCTGCCGAAGTAATATATAATAAATTGATCGGGTGTTTGGAGGCGCACAAAATCAACACAGCTAGGTGGGTTGGCTTTTGTTCTGACACCACAGCCAATATGATGGGTGTGAGAAACTCTGTAGCCTCGCGGATAACTGAGAATTTTCCACACGTTGTGATCGTTAAATGTAGTTGCCATTTAATTCACTTATGTAGCAGCTATGCCTGCAAGAAAATCTCGCACTCATTGGAAGATACTTGTAGAACCATCTACAACCACTTCTCGCGGAGTGCCAAGAACGTTGACACCTACAAGGAGTTTCAACATTTCTATGACGTGAAACCACATAAATTGTTAAAACCCTGCCAAACTCGTTGGCTAAGTTTGGGAGCCTGCGTGTCAAGAATCAATGAACAATGGGAAGCTTTGAAAGGATATTGGGCAGCTCTTGTACTCGAAGACCCATCGCACTCAAACATCTTAACCTTGAACACTCTGAGAAACCCGCTCCAGAAGTGCAACATGTTGTTCCTTGAATATGCCCTTGGGCTGTTCAACGACTTCAACACATTTTTCCAAACGGACAGCCCCCTTTTTCACTTACTGAAAGGAAAAGTTGAAGAACTATTGAAGACATTACTAATGAACATCTACGACGTTGAACAAATACGCAAAGCTCCCTCTGCACTGGAGCTTAATCTGGAAAAAACAGAATGGTCAAAACAGAGGATATTTATTTAGGAGTTAATGCGACAGCACTTATACAAAATTGCCTGGAAGAGAACCCCCATTGTTTGCCGGAAGTCACGAAAATACGAGAGAGTGCTAGAGAATTTTATTGCGAAGCAATTAAGCAATTAAAGAGAGATTTTGTTTCTCTGACCAAATTTACAAAGATGCTTCCTTTTTGCTCCCTGGTAACGCTCGAGCACTCAAACCTCCCAGTTTGATCAACATCGGGAGGAAATATGGTGGCTCATGCATTTCGGATCTCCAACAACTCGACAAGGAGTGGCGACTTCAAAGCTTGATTAATAATGATGGCGATGATCCCAAAGCTTATTGGAACTTCCTTAGTCGACAAAAAGACGAAATGGGTAAATGCAAATTTCCAACCCTGAACTCATTAGTATCTCTCTTCTTCTCACTTCCATTTTCAAATTCTGCGGTCGAAAGAATTTTCAGTAGTTTGAACAACATAAAAACTGACCTCAGGAACCGCCTATCGGAGGAAACCACAGCAAGTCTGATATGTGTTAAGCAAGGCCTGAAAAGGACGGGCCTGAAGTCGGAAGAGATTTTGTTGGACAGTGAAGCCATCCCTAAGTTATCATATAAGTCATGGGTTTCTGCTGAAGAGAGCAAACAGCTAAGGCTGGCAAATATGTGATATTTTATATTATGTTTTTTACTTAATAAACTTTCAGAACAGGCTAAGTTGGAAAAAATCAATTACAATAAGGATTTCTTTAAATAGAGAATTTTGAAGGAAACTGATCGATTTAACCGTGGTTTTATCAAAACAAGAACTGCCTTTTAGGGGTCATGAGTCTGATTCTTCCTTCAATCGAGGAAATTTTAAAGAAATATTTGAGTTGCTAATAAGTTCTGATATAAATTTAAAGTCACATTATTTAAAAATTCTTTTTTTTTTTTTTTTTTTTTTTTTTTTTTTTTTTTTTTTTTTTTTTTTTTTTTTTTTTTTTTTTTTGGACGGCTGGCCTCCCTTTACAAACCCCACGAGCCGCCACTGGGTATTAAATTAACTCCTTTTCGAAAAAGCTTAAAGTCATCTGAATCCCGGAGGAAAAGCAACAATAGGGAATTATCTAAACTTCTACATCGAAAATCGTAAAAAAAAGTCATTATTTTGAACATAAATATTAAAATCTAAATTTAAAAGCCAGTATTATAGTAAAAGCATTCTATTTTCTGTCATAATCATGATATACCAACTAGACAGCCATTTACTACGCACAAAAAGCCAACAGGGATATTCAATTCCCGTTTAAAAGCTTCTCTGAAATTCCGTCGGAATCGCAGTTGTTTCAATGTTTTCTTTCTATCTCCATCGTATCACTGATGACTTGAATTTATTGTGTTTAAATTGTGATTAGATTAATATCGCTGTTTTTAATTGAAAAATGTATAAAAAATAAGAAAAACAAGTGATGTAAAATAAAATACTTGTCCTTGAATGATCATCTTTTGAAACCTTCTTTTTGGGTGTTCAATCGATTTTTCTTCAGTTAAAAGTGCGAAGTTCATATATTGTTTAATTTATGTGAAATTTACTCTATTGTTTAATTCTTTATTGTTCTATTGCGTCATTTTACATAATATTAACTAAACGTTTTGTTTAATTAGTTAATTATGGAAGAACTTTTGACGAAGTCGTCTCATCTGAAGATTTGAAGGTATTTTCGTATGTTTTGTGTGGTTTTTGATTTTTGACTTTTTGTAGACTTTTGAGGCAGTTTATAACCGACAAGTCGAACAGCGGAGGGTGACCAAAGAAGCGACTTTCGACTACGCGGCGGCACTTGTGAGGAGTAATACGCCACGGATATCAGAAAAGCGATTTGCCTTCTCGAGAATCTTTATGAAAACGGAAATGAGGAAGAGCGACGAGATTATCTTTACTATTTAGCTATAGGAAACCAAAATTAGAGTGAGAATTACGTTGTTTAATACTCTTTTTGCCCTTCTTCCCAACCTTGGCCTTCGAACACCTTTGTGTTCTTTAATGTCTTTTTAAAATCGCACAATAGAATCCTATTTTGTCCATCTTTTCAAATTAAAAATACAAAAAACATTCTGTTGCACAATCCTTGTAATCTTTTACAGCTTATGGTCTGTTAAAGCGTTCCGTTCCTTTAAAATAGTTCCTTGACGTTATTTCGTTTTAATGATGTGATTTGTTCCTTCAAATATAAGGAATCCTTCAGATTTCCTGCTGTATTTTCAAGGTAGCTCATGAGGTCCTCAAAAGAAGGGCTCTAAGTGGCTAAATGAAAGGAATCCTTAAGATTTCCCTCCGTTTTTTCAAGGTAGCTTTAGGGAGTCCTAAAAAGAAGGGCTATAATTGGCTAAATGAAAGGAATCCTTAAGATTTCCCTCCTTTTTTCAAGGTAGCTTTAGGGAGTCCTAAAAAGAAGGGCTATAATTGGCTAAACGAAAGGAATCCTTAAGATTTCCTCCATTTTTTCAAGGGTAGCTTTAGGTAGTCCTAAAAAGAAGGGCTCTAATGGCTAAATGAAAGGAATCCTTAAGATTTCCCTCCATTTTTCAAGGTAGCTTTAGGGAGTCCTAAAAAGAAGGGCTCTAATTGGCTAAATGGAAGGAATCCTTCAGATTTCCTGCTGTATTTTCAAGGAAGCTCATGAGGTCCTAAAAAGAAGGGCTCTAATTGGCTGAATGAAAGGAATCCTTTAGATTTCCCTCCGTTTTTTCAAGGTAGCTTTTGAAAATCCTAAAACAGGGGCTCTCGTTGGCTAAATGGAAGGAATCCCTAAGATTTCCCTCCGTTTTTTCAAGGTAGCTTTAGGGAGTCCCAGAACTTGGGCTCTCGTTGGCTGAATAAAAGGAATCCTTCAGATTTCCCTCCGTTTTTTTTTCAAGGTAGCTCTAGGTAGTCCTAGAACGTGGGCTCTCATGGCTGAATAAAAGGAATCCTTCAGATTTCCCTCCGTTTTTCAAGGTAGCTTTTGGGAGTCCTAAAACAGGGGCTCTCGTTGGCTAAATAAAAGGAATCCTTAAGATTTCCCTTCTTTTTTCAAGGTAGCTTTTGGTAGTCCTAGGACGTGGGCTCTCGTTGGCTGAATAAAAGGAATCCTTCAGATTTCCCTCCGTTTTTTCAAGGTAGCTTTAGGGAGCCCTAGAACATGGGCTCCTTGTTGGCTAAATGAAAGGAATCCTTAAGATTTCCCTTCATTTTTTCAAGGTAGCCTTTGAGAGTCCTAGAACGTGGGCTCTCGTTGGTTGAATAAAAGGAATCCTTCAGATTTTTCTCCATTCATTCAAGGTAGCTTTGAGGTACCCTTAATCAGAGGCCTTTCATTGGCTGTTGATTAGAAAATCCTTGATTTTCACGTGAGACCTTGCCTTATCCTTTTCAACGTAGCTATTGATTTACTGTATGGAGTCGAATTGAGAGCTCTTGTTGGCTAAATAAAAGGAATCCTTAAGATTTCCCTTCGTTTTTTCAAGGTAGCTTTTTGGCCCTTTGGGTTAGTACTTTAGGGAGTCCTAAATAGGGGCTCTCATTGGCTAAATGAAAGGAGTCCTTAAGATTTCCCTCCGATTCAAGGTAGCTTTTTGTGTACATTCGGGAGTCCTAGTGCATGGGCTCTTATTGGCTAAATAAAAGGAATCCTTAAGATTTCCCTTCGTTTTTCAAGGCAGCTCTTCGTTTTTTCAAGGCAGCTTTTGAGGTACCTTTAAACGGAAGCCTTTCATTGGCTGTTGATTAGACAATCCTTCATTTTCACGTTAAAACTTGTCTAATCCTTTAGGTTATGGAAAGAAAAGTTTCAACAAACGCTTACAAATATGGACCTTAATCCCTTCTCGTAGTATTGTATGAAAAGTTACTAATTTTACCATTTCAACTCTATTTTTAAACTAAACTTTTAACTTTTTTTTTATTAAAACAATAATTTGATGTTGCAGGAATATTCAATTGCTTTGAAATATGTTCGAGCGTTCCTTGCCGTTGAACCGGGCAACGCACAAGTCCAAAGTTTGGAAACTGTCATCAAAAAAAGGATGGAAAAGGGTAAGCATTTTAAAAAGTAAAATAATTATTATGGTTTTATTATTTCACAGTTTTAATTAGGGTGGGGGATGTCAAATATTCAAGAAAACCTTTTTAGTGCCTTTGTAGCCTTTTTGTCGTTTTCCCTGATCCCGTTTTAAAAGCTCCCCTCGATATTTTGATATAATATTGTAAATTTCTTGATAAAAACCGGCTCCGTGGCTGGTGGGTTCAGTTTGAACTCCCACCACGGAGACCGGGGTTCGATCCCAGATTGGGTACAGGGATTTTTGGTTGGAAGTTAAATTCCAATTAAATATCCTTCTACAAAATCTGTGGATAATTTAGTTAGGCCACTCTGGTAGTTGGTCCCGAAAAAAGGGCGCCACGGCATTATGGCGAAAGCCCCGCCTGGGTCCAACCCCCCCCCCCCTTGTGACGGTCTGAAGGCCAACAAGTATCAAAAAAGAGTAGATTAACCAATAGGAAGAGTAAGCCTCTTGCTCATTGGTTATATCTACTTCTTTAAAAAAAAAAAAAAAAAAAAAAAATTTCTTGATAAAAATGGAAGTTCTTTTTGCAGAAGGTCTTATGGGAATCGCGTTGGCTGGAGGAGCGGTCCTTGCTGCTGGCGGCCTCATCACATTGGGCTTGGCCATTATAAAAGGAATGAAAAGTTAATTTATCAACAAAAAAAAACTATTGTTTTATAATGTACCTATTGTTCATTTAACATATAGTCTTCTCCAATATTTGGTTGAACGTGATTTATGTATATTGGTAAATCTTATTTATTAAATTTTATTGCTTTCATCCTTTATTACCTCCCAGTGGTGTAAAAATTCAAAAGAAAAGATCGAAAAAATCTTATTTCTATTTTAATACACAAGCAGATCTTAAGATTACACATGGAAGACGATATTGATATAATTAAAGTGAAACATTTACAGCATTATAGCATATTTTTAGCTATGTTCACGATAAACATTTAATTATTTTTAAAAAAAATACGCTCGCCGACTACACTTTTAAAGAATTCAAGTATACTCAATGAGCAACAGTAGCGACTATTAGAGATAGACAAAAATAATCTCTCCGTTTTCTTCATGAAATTAACGAAAACTACTTATACAATTTGGCAATTTTTAATACAAATTATTTGGTACTTATCAGAGTTCGGCGTATTCATATTCATTTGTAAATCTAACACTTAAGAATGTATTCGTAAAATCTAGAAATTCATTAAAATTTTATGAATTTCAAAATTGACTAAGTTACCTCAAAATCATTTTAAAAATTTATGAATAACCAGAAATTTATTTGCAAAACCTTGTAAAGTTTTGGAAATTTATTAATTACATTAAAAAATTAAGTAAGTTCATACATTTATCAGGAATTAATTTTTAAAAAGGTTGATTTTGAAGTAAAAACCTGAAAGCATTAATTTCAAGAAAGTCATTTAAAAAAATCTACAAATTTCTGGAAATTTATAAACAAAAAAATATGAATTTGACATAAATTACAATAAAAAAACAATATCTTTATCAAAAGTCAATAAAAAATGTTATGATAATTTTTAAAAAACTTATGAATTTTTGGGAATCCATAAAAAAATTTATGCATTTTGGGGAATCCATAAAAAAAACTTATGAATTTTTGGGAATCCATAAAAAAAACTTATGAATTTTTGGGAATCGAAAAAAAAAACTTATGAATTTTTGGGAATCGATAAAAAAATTTATGAATTTTTGGGAATCCATAAAAAACTTATGAATTTTTGGGAATCCAAAAAAAAACTTATGAATTTTTGGGAATCCATAAAAAACATGAATTTTTGGGAATCCATAAAATACTTATGAATTTGTCATAAAAATTCATATATAAAACTTATGAATGTCTAGATTTTCATACATTTTTTATAAATTAAAAAGAATTGATAATTTTTTAAAAAAACTTATGAATTTTTGGGAATCCATAAAATATTTACGAATTTGTCATAAAAATTCATATAAAAAACTTATGAATGTCTAGATTTTCATACATTGTTTATAAATTAAAAACAATTGATAATTTTTAAAAAAATACTTATGAATTTTTGGGAATCCATAAAAAACTTATGAATTTTTGGGAATCCATAAGAATCTTATGAATTTTTGGGAATCCATAAAAAACTTATGAATTTTTGGGAATCCATAAAATATTTATGAATTTGTCATAAAAATTCATATAAAAAACTTATGAATGTCTAGATTTCATACATTGTTTATAAATTAAAAACAATTGATAATTTAAAAAAATAACTTATGAATTTTTGGGAATCCATAAAAAACTTATGAATTTTGGGGAATCCATAAAATATTTATGAATTTGTCAAAAAAATTTATATAAAAAAAATTATGAATGTCTAGATTTTATACATTTTTAAAAAAAAACAATTGATAATTTTAAATAAAAACTTATGAATTTTTGGGAATCCATAAAAAACTTATGAATTTTGGGAATCCATAAAAAAATTTATGAATTTTTGAGAATCCATAAAAAAAAACTTATGAATTTGGGAATCCATAAAAAAAACTTATGAATTTTTGGGAATCCATAAAAAAAACTTATGAATTTTTGGGAATTCATAAAATATTTTATGAATTTGTCTTAAAAATTCGTATAAAAAACTTATGAATGTCTAGATTTTCATACATTTTTTTATAAATTAAAAACAATTGATAATTTTTTTTAAAACTTATGAATTTTTGGAATCCATAAAATATTTATGAATTTGTCATAAAATAATTATGAATTTGTCATAAAAATTCATATAAAAAACTTATGAATGTCTAGATTTTTATACATTTTTTATAAATTAAAACAATTGATATTATTATTTAATTTTTTAACGTAATTTATTACAAATTCACACATTTTTGTGTACCTATTTAAAACTTAAATTGTTATTTGTTATCAATTTGGGGTGAATTGCGTTAATTTTGATGAATTTCAAATGAAAAAAAATTCCATGAACTTCATGATTTTATGATTATCTTTTTTAAGTCTTAGATTTAATCATATTTATGAATATGCCAACTCTGGTACTTATTACAACCGTTAAAATATTTCTTAAAAACACAAATTATTGCGAAATGATATGTCAACAAGAGTTAAACTTCTTAAAAATTAATAAAATAAATTTTTAACGATGTTAAAATTTGAATAATTTAACAACAAAAATAAAAAAATTTGCCAAAGAAGCTGAAACTTAAGCCGATATTAATTTACAACTTTTTTCCCTTATATAAAAGACCCTTTACATATTTTAAACATCGATAAGCCAAAAAATAAATAAATTGACCCATTGAAGGCAACGTGCGCATCTCGGCAGTGCATCGGTGAGTTGAATTTCGAACAGAATTTGTGCGACGATTGTGCTTCAAAAATAAAAAATGAAAAAATAAAAAATGAAAGTTTGACAAGGCCAATTTAAGAAAAAAAAATTCTTCGTAAAATCTACTGGTGATTAAAATTTACATTAGTTTTGACTAATGATTTTTTTTAAGTATATGACTATCATTGAACGGAAATAGGCAAATAATGGAAGAGGGTTTTAGTCTCATAAAAATCAGGAAAATAATTTTTTTTTTTTGCTTTTTTCAAGGCAATGGTTGATCTAGTCATACAGAAGAGTCAGAGGGACGCCATTGCCTGATTTTTATATATTTTTTCCCTGTGGACCCTTCGATATTCTATAATGAAGAAAATGGGGTAAAATTATGAAGGAACATATCACCTTAAAGTTTAATAAAGTCCCGTTCAATGTACCATTTATAGATTTAAACAAAAAAATCTAGCCTTCTATCTGCTTTTTTTTTCAAATATTAAAACTGCCTAATTATCAAAGAGGCACACAAAATTGTGAATCTAAGTTTATCACATAAAAAACAAATTTTCTTTTCACGCATCCACTTTGAGTTGGACTAGATAAAATGAAATTTGATGTGAATAAGTTTGGGGGGAAAATATGACTAGTTTTGTGGGAGGGGTTGTTTTTACTCCATTGTGTCGTAGGAGACTTTTTCTATGTTGAAGTAGCGATAGACAGCGTAGCCGACGATAGTTATGAGGCAAGCGGATGCGAGCATACTTCCGACGACAAGCGGCGCTGTTCGGCGCTGTTTCGCTTCTGTACGAACCGGAACCAGTCGCTGAACATTTATATTCTGCAAAGAAAATCATAAAATTAAACGCCAATAAACGTTGTTGAAAATAAAATAAATGGGAATTTTCCACAAAGAGGGGTTTTCAGCCAAAAAACTGAAGAAAACGCCCAAAAAATCAAGTTTTTTGGCCCTAAAGGCACCTGTACAAAATGTGAAAGAATAGTTTTTGGCAAAAAATGAGAAAAACAATCAAAAATTGGGTTTTTTGTTCAGCTAAAATCTTTTAAAAAGTAGATTTTTTAATGGAAACCTGAAGGAATAATAACACTGAAAAAACTGTGTTCCATTGGACAATTTATAAGCCAATGAGAAACAAGAAGAATTATTTTCTAAAAAAATCAATTACCAGGTCCAAATTCGTCATTTTTGAAAATAAACGGCTCTATTTTAACGCTCGAAGATAAACTTTGGCAATGGTGTCAGTTTCAGGGCTCGAGAGTTCGATTTCGATGTCGCGGTTGCAGATGTACGATTTGCCAACAGGCGTCGGGAAAAGAAGTTGTCCATGGCTGCTAGACGTTGAAAGAGTATATGTCCTCCCCGGATTCTTGATATGCTCAAAAAAGTGATCGGATGAATCATATTTCATTTCTATTTCGCCACAAACCATCTCTCCCCACCAGGAGTCTAAAATGATCATTAAAAACATTTTTTTAAGAAAGAAAATTTTTACCTTGGAAAAGTAGAGTATTAGAACAAAAGATTTCCATTTTAAAACCATCGTTTGACGGTCTTCATCGCTACAGTCGCCAGTGACAACGACATTGTTGGGTATAAAGACTCTTTTTCCTAAAAAACAAAATAATTTGAAGACTCATGAAGAAGAGAGATTCCAAAAGAAAATGGAACTGTTTTTATTTTATTACCGAAACTGATCGAGTTTTGTGGTGAACTTAAATTCGACTAGGCCGTCAACTTGGAACAAAATGCATGTTCCACCCTCTTCGGCGTTAAGCCTGTACAACGCCGTATCTGTACTAACATCATTCGATCCTGTCGGAACTGGAAAAAATTTTAAAAAAAGGTTAAAAATGTGAAAAAATAAAATAAAAAAACGTCTATCAAGGGTATCAAATCATTTTCTTTTGAAAAAGTAAAAAATTTTGCCAGCGGTTTAAACCACCACAAGCTAGTGATCGTTTTGACCCTAGAAAGGCTGGAAGACCCATTTTAATAAACCATCTATCAAGATTATCACAATAATAACTTTTTTATAAAATTTCAAAGGTTAAAGAATGTTAATTTCATGAAAATGGCGTCAGATGGAAGGCACCACATTACTCTTCGATATTCCCCTAAAGCCTGGAAGACCCAATTTAAAAACCGTCTATCAAGGGCACCACAATAACTTCTTTTTCAGTAAAATTACTCACTTGTTTGATTGGCTTTGGATCCCATTTCTTTTGTTTTTTCCATTTTTCGATTTTCAGTCTTGAAACTTGTGCTTATATCTAATTTTTTGTCCTAAAAGTCAAATTTTCTATTGATTTTTCTATTTCTTTCAAAAATTAGTATAAACTTATGATATTTACACGAAAGACATCTCTAGCAGCGTATTCTGGTTGTTCTAGGCCTTCTTCGAATGCAGTATACAGTCCTAATTTTATTGGTGAAGAAAATACAAATGCAAAAGACAAAGCTGGAAAAATAAAATAAAGTAAAAAAAAATGAGAAAAAAATGTACGTTACCAAATGTGGTTAAAAGAACCGAAAAGTTACCGAGGTTAACCATTATCGTGGAGTAAACTAATTCTTTAATTTGTATACAACAAAAGAGAAAGATATTGCTAAGGAATGGGGGTGGGCTGTAAAATAATCAATACAAACCCCTTCTTTAGCTTACGGGGCATGCCCGATACCTACTTCAGCCTCCAGAATTCAAAATTCCGTCTTTTCGCACAGAAAATCTTAAATATTTCATTTTAAGAGGGAAAATGCAGACGGTGAAAGGGTTTGCAGTTTCAATTTGAATAAAGAGGACGAAAGCTATCAAAAGGGATCAGCCAAATTGGTTCAATTGCTTATTCAAATCTTGTCCATTGATGCAGGTTACTTTCAATTTTTTGTTTTTATCATTTTTTAACGATAAGTTCATGTTTTAAAGATTTCCAGGAGAAAAAAAACTTATATCTAAAAAAATGTATTTCTTATATTATTATGTACAGAAAAAAATTACATTATAAAAATTAGTGGGCTGACAGAAAAAAATTGAACTTCTTTTAGCGGAAAATATTTACTTCAAAATTCAAAAGGATATGAATCAATTAAGTTAAAAGTTGCCTGTGAGGATTTCGTAGCACATTTTTTCCGAAAATAAGGACGCCACAATCGCTTCCGTTTTTTTGCTGCGGGATGTTTTTCTGAAAATTAAAAAAAACGATGGGTTTCTTTCATTTAGGTTAGGATAACAAACCTGTTTGTTGATAAGATTCCAACCAGAAGAATCTAATGGCGCCTGTTTCTTATCTTTATGCTCCTCCACAATATATCGAGAAGTTGGGTCAAAACTGCGTTATTCGATGAACCCATACTGTCATAAAAAGTAATAGTTTTCTCCTTTAAATTAATTAAAGCCAACGCCCAATGATCGAGATGAATAGGAACGATAATAAGCTCCTTTTTAAAAATGTCAATCTAAAAAAAAAAATAATAATTTCAAAATTTAAAAAATAAAAAAACAACCTTTTTAGTCCATCTCCTGACTGAAGCGTATCCTCTACTCTTTTTTTGAGTATAAAAAAAAGTGTTAAAACAGTGAACTTCTGGATAATTTGATTTTGTTTTCGACCTTTCATTGATCATTTCCATATAAATTTATTACCTAAAATAAAAATTAATACAATATATTAATTATAAACTTACTTCATCGTTTAACCAAGTTGTTCCTGTTAAAACTTGCATAAACTTTCGGGTTATCTTGTAATTGAATTTGTCAACCAAAACCTCATTTTCTGGAAATGGGTAGAAGGCATTTTTTACCTTTTCCTGAAAATAAGGGTAAGAATTTTTTAGAGGTTTATTTCTTGTAGTTTACCAGCATTTGAGGGTCAGTTGGGGCAAAAAGGCTTCTTTGGGGTCGTCTAAAACTATCTCGTTGAGTGTTAACCTGTCGGTGCACGCAATGGCATTGATCTTGAAGAGCAGAAAAACTGCGACTTTCATAACCAAGGCACTGAGATAAAAGCTGCTTTTTTCTCTTGAGGAAAACTTCATTCATCGAATTCGATTTCGAAGGTCTAAAAGAGAAATTAGAACAACAATTTGAAATATTGATTATGATTACAACTGGCTGATATGGTCTATACGGCGTAACTCAGATTCAAACTGACTTCTGAGCGAGTTGACAGGTTCGACCTTCTCTTTCTGCTCATTCGGTTTATCTGAAAATAAATCATTTTTTAGACATCAATCTTAGAAGGAAAAAAAAGAAGAAAGAAAATCCCTCAATTTCCTTAAATATCTGAGAAAATAGGGTTTTTAGGAATCCACAACCTAGTTATGGTTTAACGCAAGAATGTCAACTTTTAAACTTTTTTTTTTTGAAAAGGAAAGCAAACTTACCAACTTTAAGAGCGTCAAATTTTTTGACCAACATATTTGAAAAACTCGTACCTTCACTAAAAGAAAATGCTATAAATAAAGGCTTAAAAATTATAATACTTACAGGTTGGAAGTATCATTAACAGCGTATGACTTCAGTAAAAGTGAATATTGATCTCTTGTAAAATTTTGACGCCCGTTAAACATTAGAAACTTTCCGTTAAGAGGATTCTTGGATTCATCCACAGCCAGAAGAGGACTAGGAGATTTTTCGCTTTTTGTTTCGTTTTCCATTTTTTCTTTTCGTTTCATCATCAAACTTAAAGGGACTCTAGTGAAGCTTCTTTCAGAATCAGAGGTCGATAGTTCCTAAAAACTATTCATAAAATATTTATTAGATGGGAATATACCAAGAATGTGGCTGGTGACAAGTCTGCTTCGGTTTTTGAGTTTTGCTGGTGACCTGATGTTTAGGAGTCTTGAATTTACTTTCAGGCTGAAATAAAAATGTTAAAAATGAGATTCATGAGAGGGGAAACAACCCCGAAAATAAGACTTACAGAGTAAGTTCTATGTAAGAAGTTTTCTTTCGAGCTTCTGATGTTTGACAAGAATTTTGACCGCTTTTGTTCGGTTTTTGATTGTTTTTGGTCAAATCTTGAGTCCGAGCTGGTCAGATCGATAGTTTCCAAAGGTTGTGGTTCTTCAAACGGATATTTAGCTAAAAACAAGATAAAAATTAGTCTGAAAAATTCTGTTAAATATAAGGAAGATTTGGTGAAGATTGGAGGAATAGTACGGCTGTAGCAATGCAAAATTTTAGACTGGCAGATCTCCGCCATTTTTGGGAAATTCAAAAAAAGCTAACAACATTTTTAAGATTAATAGATCCTGTGAAATCATGGAAAAAATAGGGCTGCCAACACCACAGAAAACCTTATGATCGGTAAACATCATCATGACTACAGGGATCTGGAAAACCCGAAAAGACCTGCAATGGAGGGTATGACAATAAATCCCTTTTTGAGGAAGGGGTTTTGGTGAAAATTTGGTGAAGATTGGAGCAATACATAGTCCGGCTGAAGCAACGCAAAATTTCAGAATGACAGACCTCCGCCATTTTGGGAAATTCAAAAAAGGCTCACAACATTTTTAAGATTAATATGAAAAGAAGATCATGTGAAATCTTGGAAAAAATCGGGCGACCATCACCACAGAAAACCTTATGATTGGTAAAGATCACTGATCATTACTAAAGGGATCTGCAAAACCCGAAAAGACCTGCAATGGAGGGTATGACAATAAATCCCTTTTGAGGAAGGGGTATTTGGAGAAAATTCGGTGAAGATTGGAGCAATAGTATGGCTGTAGGAACGCAAAATTTTTGACTGGCAGATCTCCGCCATTTTTGAGATTTTCAAAAAAAGCTCTCTGCATTTTTAAGATTGCTATGAAAAGAAGATCCTGTGAAATATTAGAGAAAATCAGGCTGCCAGCAGCACAGAAAACCTTACGATCGGTAATCACTGATCTTTTTTTTCCCTACAAGGTCTGGAAAACCCAAAAAACTACCTGCATTGGAGGGTATTACAATAACTCCCTTTTGGAGGAAGGGGTATTTGGTGAAGATTGGAGCAATAGTATGGCTGTAGGAACACAAAATTTTTGACTGGCAGATCTCCGCCATTTTTGGGAAATTCAAAAAAAGCTCTCGACATTTTAAAGATTATGAAAAAAGATCCTGTGCAATATTAGAGAAAATCAGGCTGCCAACAGCACAGAAAACCTTATGATCGGTAAAAATCACTGATCTTTTTTTCCCTACAAGGTCTGAAAAACCCGGAAAAAAAAAGAAAAAAAAAAAAAAAACACCTGCATTGGAGGGTATGACAATAACTCCCTTTTGGAGGAAGGGGTATTTGGTGAAAATTTGGTGAAGATTGGAGCAATAGTACGGCTGTAGCAACGCAAAATTTTAGACTGACAGATCTCCGCCATTTTTGAGAAACTCAAAAAAAGCTCTCGACATTTTTAAGATTACTATGAAAAAAAGATCCTGTAGAATCTTTTAAAAAATCGGGCTGCCAGCACCACAGAAAACCTTATGATCGATGAAGATCACTGATCATTACTACAGGATCTGGAAAACCCGAAAAAAGATTGCAGGGTATCACAACAACTCCCTTTTTGAGGAAGGGGTATTTGAAAATTTGGTGAAGATTGGAGCAATAGTACGGCTGTAGCAACGCCAAATTTAAAATGACATACCTCCGCCATTTTCAGGAAATTCAAAAAAAGCTCTCGACATTTTAAAGATCCTGTTCAATTAGAGAAATTGCCCGGCCAGTACCACAGAAAACCTTAAGATCGGTAAAGATCACTGATCATTTTTCCCCTAACAGTGTCTGGAAAACCCGAAAAAAGACCAGCATTCGTGGGTATCACAATAACTCCCTTTTTAAGGAAGTTACAAAATTAAAACCTTAACAAAAACTAAGAACTTATACGTCTTATTACAGTCAGTCAATATTTTTGTCGATATTTAATAAAAGTTACATCCATTTATGCACACAAGAATCTTCACCTCTGTCTGAAGACTTCTGTTAAACGTAATATTCAGTGTGTTTTCGCTGAGTCTTGCCCTTTTCGAAGGAACTTCGGAGGAATAACGGCAACATCGAAATCGCTGAAACATCCAAAAACATAGAAATATCTAAGGTTAAAAACAAAATATCGTTTACCTCCTTCGTTTGTTTCTTTCGCGATCGAGATCCTCAACGGCTGATTTTTTATTCCAAGACGGTATAAAAGACCAAAAACCGCTGAAAAGCTTACTCAACATTTTACTCCTTTACCTAAAGAAAAACGAAAAAAATTGATATTTGAAAAGTCTAATTAACTACAAAGGCTAAATGAATGATCTAACCAAGTACATGTGGGGTCGTTGATTTGAAGCGAATTTAACAGAAATTCATTAAAAACCACATAAAATAAGTAATGAAGGCCGAAATATAAATAAAATTTGAATATAAATTGTTTATTAGATATAAATTGAGAAGACTACCCAACCACAAAATCACTATTGGAACTTTGGAAGGGAGGGAGAATTGAGAATTTCAGATGGCACATGAAGCCTCGTTTTCAATGGGCGCATCCGGTGACGTAGGCGTAGACGAGCGACCGCTAATTTTTGAACTTTGGTTTTTCGGAAACCTCGGGCGTATGAAAAGAGGAAAACGCCGAAATATATGTTCAAAAGTTGATTCCAAATCGAAAAGAAAAGCGTAAACCGAAGAAAACGCTGTAAAATTATGTCTTGAGGTTTCTAGGTTCAAAAATAGAGTAAAAACGCTAAACACTCGATAAAAAATGGTGTTTTTTGGCCAGTGTGCTTTGGGCAGAAATTGCCAAAAACTGTGACAAACGCTCAAAAATATGTTGAAAACGGGCGTTTCTCGTCCGGAATAAGGAGGAAAATGCCAAATATATGTTCAAAAGGTGATTCCCAGGCGAAAAGAAAAGCGTAAAACCGAAGAAAACGTTGGAAAATTATTTATTGAGGATTCTCGGTTCAAACATGTAGTAAAACGCCTAAAAACTCGGTAAAAAAATGGTGTTTTTTGGCAACCCATAGCATCAGTATGCTTGGAGACAGAAATCAAAACCGTGACAAACGCTAAAAAATGTGTGAAAAACGGGCGTTTCTCAGCCGGAAAAAGCAGGAAAACGCCAAATATATGTTCAAAAGGTGATTGGCGAAAAGAAAAGCGTGAAACGGAAGAACGCTGTAAAATCATGTATCGAGGTTTCTAGGTTCGAAAATAGAGTTAAACGCCTAAAAATTAGGTTAAAAATGGTGTTTTTGGGCCAGTATGCTTTGTGCGAAATCTAGTAGAGTAAAACGCCTAAAAAATGGTGTTTTTGGGCCACCTAAAGCATTAGTTTGCTTTGGGATAGAAATCGCCTAAAAACTGTGACAAACACTCAAAAATTTGTTAAAAACGGGCGTTTCTCGTCCGGATGGAGGAAAACGCCAAAATATTTGTTCAAAAGGTGATTCGCAGGCGAAAAGAAAAGCGTGAAACGGAAGAAAACGCTGTAAAATTATGTATCGAGGTTTCTAGGTTGTAAAAGAGAGTAACGCCTAAAACTAGGTAAAAATGGTGTTTTTTGGCCAGTATGCTTTGGGACAGAAATCGCCTAAAAACTGTGACAAACGCTCAAAAATCTGTTGAAAACGGGCGTTTCTCGTCCGGAATAAGGAGGAAAACACCAAAATATATGTTCAAAGGTATTCCAAGGCGAAAAGAAAAGCGTAAACCCGAAGAAAACGCTGTAAAATTATGTCTCGATGTTTCTAGGTTCAAAAATAGAGTTAAACGCCTAAAAACTAGGTTAAAAATGGTTTTTTGGGCCAGTATGCTTTGTGCAAATCTAGTAGAGTAAAACGCCTAAAAAATGGTGTTTTTGGCCACCTAAAGCATTAGTTTGCTTTGGGAGAAAATCGCCTAAAAACTGTGACAAACACTCAAAAATTTGTTAAAAACGGGCGTTTCTCGTCCGGAATATGGAGGAAAACGCCAAAATATATGTTCAAAAGGTGATTCCCAGGCGAAAAGAACCATAAAACCGAAGAAAACGCTGTAAAATTATGTATCGAGGTTTCTAGGTTGTAAAATAGAGTAAAACGCCTAAAAACTAGGTAAAAAATGGTGTTTTTACCAAAGCATACTCTGTCTATTCCCATTCATGATAGAATATATAATAAAAATAAAAAATTAATCACAATTTGCCAAAATTAAGAAACAAACTTCTTTTTTGGACTAGAAACCATTAAAATAGAGCTCAAATTCCTTTACATTTTTAAAATAACTTGTAAAAAGAGAGATCAGAAAGGACAAATTAATATCAAACTAACTTATTTTAAAGAGAGAAAGTAAAAAAAATCAATAAGGAAAATTTTCATAAAAATAATGTTTTTTTTGTTTATTTAAACTTTATTTGAGTGGTAACTAAACTGTGAGTAACTGAAACCGTCTCTTCGGTTTCTTTAAAAGGAAGCCCTGATGATTAAGTGTATCGATGAAAGACAAAAAATCAGGAATTTGAAGATCAAGTGCTACAGATATTTCTCTCATTTCCTCAATCGTGAAGGTATCTTTGTTTTCGATACATGACTTTTGTTGCAATCCAGCAATAAATCTTTTCGCCTAAACAAAATTAGAATAAAAAAAAAATTAAAAGCGATATACTCGTGAAGTTGAGATCCATGAGTCCTTCTTGAATTGGGCCCTATATCATTGTGATAATATCCATCAATGTTGAACGCATAAGCCGTTACATCTCTGGCATCTTCAGCGGTGGCTTCATCTCGTAATTCAACTTTCGCTCTTGCCTATATAAATTAAAATAATTTTTTATAGCGAAAAAAAATTACTTCGGTAAGTCTTATCATAGATTCCAGCTGTCGTGTAATCGGTGTGCTGTTTTCTGCTTATTCTTCTCTCTGAGCTCTAAATAATATTTTTGAAGCACATCCGCAGCCTCTGGCAATAACTTAGGAGATGGCACATATTTTTTAACATACGAAATATATTTCCTTAAAAGGTTCTGAGGGACTAATTCAACTTGTTCGTTAGGTTTTATTTTAGCCTTTGTCTAAAAAGTAAATTAAATACTAAAAAAACAGTTGAAACAAATACTAACAATAAAGAAGTATCTTCATCAACTGAATCATCTAAAAAGGAAAAAGATGTATTAAATGATCTTTTTCTTTTTGAGCGAGCGTGTAGGGCCATCACATGGTCAGAAAGAAGGCTGTCTAATTGCTGAAAAAAAATTTTTTTTTAATTACAATTTTAAGGTTGTTTTACCTCATTAGGTTTATCTAGAAGCACAAAAATGAGATCAAATCTTGATAAAAGAGGAGCGGACTTCTTATGTTTTCGACAAGCGATTTCGCTTTGTTGTAATGACCCCCGACTGGATTGGCTGCAGCGATGATGGTCGAATGTGTCGGTAATGAACAAACGACTCCTCCTTTGGCTACACTTAGCCTTTCTTGTTCCATTGCTTCAAGAAGAGCCTATAAACGTTAAGAGAAGTCAAATCATAAAAACAAACTTGATGCTGCGATGTCATTTTATCAAATTCGTCAATACAGCAGACGCCATGGTTAGCTAGAACGAGGGCGCCAGCTTCTAACGCAAAATCGCCACCAGGTTCTTACATAAAGTCACTGTAAGACCGGCTGCTGAAGTTGTATTCCCACAAACATAAACTCCTAAAAAATAAACAAACTTGATGCTGCGATGTCATTTTATCAAATTCGTCAATACAGCAGACGCCATGGTTAGCTAGAACGAGGGCGCCAGCTTCTAACGCAAAATCGCCACCAGGTTCTTTACATAAAGTCACTGTAAGACCGGCTGCTGAAGTTGTATTCCCACAAACATAAACTCCTAAAAAAATTTTCAAATCTGAAAAAAATAAGTATATACCACGAGGAGCAACGGAACTGCAAGCGGTGAGCATATGCGATTTTCCAAGGCCAGGATCGCCGACGATTAAAACATGGATTAAAGGGCGCTTAGCATTGGCACCGTGGGATCCACCCAATAGGGAAAGAAGAAGGCCGGCTTTGACTAGTTCATGACCGTACACGTTAGGACAAATAGAATTCACAAGAAGACGCCATAATGAGTCTTCATTATGCAATTCCTAAAATTAAAAATAATAAAATAAATATCACACAAAATATTTACTCTTATGGCGTAGTAGTCCTCCATGGTGAACTCCAAATCTGCCTGCGAGTTCCGCCCTCCAGACCCTTTGCTGTTTGAGACTGAAACTCCTTCCAGAAATAAAGTAAACAAGTTGGGAGAATTTTTTTTTCTTCCTTCGTCATTTGAATTTACCTAAAAATGAAATACAATAATTTTTCCATTGCTTAAGGAACATTTGATAAAAGAAGCAGATAAAAGAATGTGGTAGCAGAAAAAAGGGATTTCTCAGTCTAAGGAAAACTCCAAAATATCAATTCTAAATTAGCTTTCTGTACCAAAAAATAAAAACAATGGAGGAAGACAATGTTGTAAGGGGTTTTTCAGAACAAAAATTTGGAAAACCGCTTAAAACATGAAAAAAAGGTGTTTTTTTCGCCAAAAGACGAAGAGAAGCTCTCAAAATCTGTTTAAAATGGGAGTTTCTTGGCGGAAAGGTAGGGGAGAACCCAAAATATGTGTTAAAAAGAGGAAAATGGCAAAAAACATTTATAATAGGAGGTTTCACAGAGTTTCAGGAAGTGAAATTGCAAATAAAATTTCTTCTACATCTGTTGGTAGGACACCAGGTCAATATGGCGAGAGCCCCCACCTGCCCCCCCCCCCCAGTCCAGAATCTAGGTAGGAAGTATAACGGAGGGGGAAGTACAAAGGAGGGGAAAGTTTTTTTTTTTTTTTCAAAAAATTTTCCTTTTTTTCATAAAATTTTTTATAAATTTGCAGTTTTTTTTCCCCCCGAAAATTGTTCCCATATTCTACTGTATTTTATGACAAAAACGTGGTTTTTGTGGAGGGAAAAAATAAAATAAATAAATTGAAATCATACTTTAACAATTCCGGTCACCACAACGTCATCACCAGGGCAGCATTTATCGACAAGATCGTCAGTAAATTCTACCTCAATATTTCTAGGTACTCTTCCTCCTTCACTAAAAAAAATAACAATAATAACTTTTACAACTTAAGATAATTTACTTGTGCGTCGCCGTCTCCAATGGAATCTTGAATTTGACGATTTGATAAGTTTTCGTTTTTGTAAGATGAGAAGAGTGAAGAGGAGCGAACGTTTTAGAACGGCATTCGCTGGAAAGACAGGATTTCGGGGTGACATAAATGCCGTCGGTTAATGTAAGAGCTTGTGCCGTTCGGCATTGAGTACAAGCAAACCCCATTCTTATGCAGAGGAGACGGGAAGGTCCGACCCTCACTACTGTCCCACGGACGCTCGTCAATTTACCTAAAAGCTTAAGGTAAAAAAAATTTTTTTCTTTAAAATCTTACCATATAAGCAAGCTTTTATTTCACGCAGAGAAACGACAGGATGGAAATTTTTTAAACGTACAAAAATCTGAGGGAATTCAAAATCGCTGTCCGTTTTATCCAAGTTACAAGCAACCTGAAAACTCCATCAATATCGCTTCTGTTTTTTAACTCCAAAATTACATGGTGAAGAGCAAGTCCAAAGCAACTCAAACAATGACGAGGATTTTCTTTAAGTTCATCGAAAAAACTCGGCCATTCGCTCATAAATATTTCATCACTTTTGAGCAAATTCAAATCTAAATCATAACAATTGTTTTTTCTAGTTCTTTTAGAGAAATGGATTCTGAATGACGCTGGAAATAATTGATTGCTTTCTTTATATTGAATGAAGCAGGTAGGTTGGTATTATAATCTAAAATTACATATTATTTGTTTTAAAATGATGGTTTTAGTATTACCCTCATCGGGGAAATACATTTGCCATCCTTTGTAAGGAGTGGTCCTCTCGATGGAAGAGCTTGAGTAATTGACATCGCTTTCTTCGATGATTGGGATGGCTGGAAAATTAAATCAATAATTGATTATGAAGTCTTTTAAACTTACGCTGGGGTTTATTGAGCCAAAAAGGCCTTCCTCGTCCTCGGTTTCCATTACTTCCACCTCGACCACGATTGGAGGGCTGCCCACGATTTGGACCAGATATTTTAAGGAGATGAATTCATCTGGACGTAGTTTCTGGATTTAGAGATTACCTTTATCAGTTCACTGTAATCAACGATCACAAATTCATAAACTGAAAAGTTTTGATAAGACCGCCAAAACCTCCAGTGTGACTAACACAATTTCCTGCCTTATTTCCCTCTTGTTTTTAAGGATGGATTACGTCGTAAGGTACAAAAGAAGGTACAAAAGAATCAAATCAGAAATGAGATCAGGTAGGAGTCAGTCGATATTGGAAATGGTATCAGGCAACAAATAGTCGATATCAGATGGGATTGGGTTGCAAATATTCGATATCAGAAGTGGGATTGGACAGCAGATATCGATGACAGAAGTGGAATGGGCTGAAACTGCAAATAGTAGTTGTGAGAAGTGGAATCGGAGAGCGATTAGTCGATCAGAAGTGGGATTGGGCTGCAAATAGTTGATATCAGAAGTGGGATTGGGCAGCAAATAGTCGATGTCAGAAGTGGAATGGGATGCAATAGTAGTTATCAGAAGTGGGATCGGAGCGAATAGTCTATTTCAGAAGTGGGATCGGAGCGATTAGTCGATATCAGAAGTGGGATTGGGCTGCAAATAGTCGTTATCAGAAGTGGGATTGGGTTGCAAATAGTCGATATCAGAAGTGGGATTGGACAGCGATTAGTCGATATCAGACGTGGGATTGGGCAGCAAATATTTGAGATCAGAAGTGGGATTAAGCAACAATTGGTATCTTTTTAAGCTTTGGGACGAGTTTCTTCAACCCATTCTTTGATCAGAAGTGGAAATATGGTAAGAAATGGCTTACTTTAAATCAAATCATAGGGCAATATTATTAAACGTTACTTAAGGAACCCTTTTCTCAAGATTTCCTTGAAAATCGTTCCCAAAAGGCATGTATGTATTAACGTTCCTTGAAACTCTCCTTTCCTTAACCAAAAGGATACCATGAACACCCCTTTTCATAATTTCACCATGGACATTGGACCATGACTCTGAAAATTGCACTGCCTTCAAATAGTAGGTGACATTAAAAATCAATTACTTATGATTAAATATGGAAACAAAGTATAGATTTGAGTATAGACCTCACATCAAAAGTATAGATTTATAAAAATTTTATTACGCACAAAAATATTGGTTAATTAATTAGTGAGAAGAGCGGGAATATTGTAATTCTAATCTATGCTCCGTTAACGTTCCTTTAGGATCCCTTTTCTCAAGGTTATCTTGATAATCCTTCCTTGACTTATTCTTCGTTATTGTGAACCTCCCTAGAAGTGATATTTTCCTTCAAATAAAAGGAGTACATACCAATTTCTCTTTTTCAAGGTGGCTATTGAGGAATCTTAAGGAATCCTCGGGGGAAGAGCTCTTATTGGCTGACAGCAACACAATTCTTGATTCTAACATAAAATTCTCAAGTTTAAGAACAGAAAATGGATGTTCAAGCTATCTTTTTGTTAAGGAAAGGAGAGTTTTAAGGCATGTTTACGAATTTGGGCCGTAGTTCTTTTTTAAGTATCTCCCTTCATGGAATCTTTCTTCCCTTCTTATTTCCCTATCTCGTTTTCAAGGTTGCTATTCTGGCCCTCCGTTCGAGGACTTCCTCAAGTTTTACTCAAGGGGGACGCTCAAGGTGTCATTTTGGTTAAGGAAAGGATAATAATAAATGTTTAATTCTCTGTTTGATGAGAACAAAAAAAGAATAGGAAACCTTTTTCCAAACAAAGATTTGGGAAAGCATAAAAACTGTTTATGTATCCACACATATATTGAAAAAAATGTATAAAGAGTACGACAAAATATTAAAGTTTCACGAATTATAATCGAAATTGTAATCAAAATAGGACTGATCGAAATTTTGGAGACGGACGTAACCGTCTTCACCACCGCTGGCGTAGCTACGGCCGTCTGGGTGAAATGCAAGACTGTTGATCGGCCCGAAATGTCCTTTGACACGTCCGAACTCTTCTTCAAAAACGACGTGGTAGAAACGCGCATCGAATTTTCCGATACGAGTCGATGTGGTCGTGACGACGGATGCTTCTTGACCGCCACCGAGAACGACGTGGTCGTAAATCGGCGAGAGCGAAGCGCTGTTTACCGGCCGCTCCGTGTGGTATGTCTTCAGATGAGTCAATTCTTCGGAATCAAAAAGCTTCGCTGTGTGGTCACTTGATGCCGTCACAACATGGTATTATCTTTCGACATTTGCATATCGTTTATCGAACCATTATGACCGTCTATTTGATTAAGAAGTTTTATCATCTGGAAAGTTAATAAGGATTAATAGCCTGTTTATGTCAGGATGTAAAAACACCTTGAAAGTGGTGCTTTCAACCTATAAAAGAGGGAAAAATTTAAAATGCAGAATTTACTCGTTTCATACGTTAAAAGACAGGAAAAACGCCAAAAAGGGATATTCCTTGCCAAAAAGACCGAAAATCAGATTGAAAGAGGTTTTTTTAACGCATAAGACCTAAAAAACGCCTAAAGAAGGGCATTTCTCGCCATAAAGACCTAGAAAAACGCCGAAAAATCTAATAAAAAGGTGTTTTAGCGCTATCAATCAGTAGAAAATGTTAAATGAGAACCGAGGAAAATGGGCGAAAATTGATTGAAAGAAATTTTTTTTCAAGCAACAGACCTGAAAAACGCCCAGAAAAGGATATTTCTTGTCAGAAAGACCGAGAAAAATGCCCAAAGAGGGTTATTCTCGCCAGAAAAACCGAGAAAAACGCCAATAAGTAAAAAAAAAAGGCTGAAAACACCTAAAAAGGGTGTTTCTCATAGGGGGTTTATTAAGTCCTGGAAACCGCCCAAACCTTGCTAAAGTTTTGAGAAATTAATGGTTGAAGAGATGGATATAAAAATAAGTCTTACCCTAACGTCCCACTGGGTAATTTTACCATTTTCATGGCCAGTAACTATTTTTCATCTAGCATTCCCCATTGAAGAGCGGTTACTTTCGATTCAAGTACTGGGATTGAAAGCGTCTGTTCGGCTCCTGGAAAGAAAAGGAATTAAGACATAAAATGGGATGAATGAATTTTACCATCAGCGCTTGCAGTTCTGGTATCGATGACGACGATTTCACAAGTTTGTTTTCTTTGAGTGTCGGTCGAGAAGGCAGCGTAGTTCCCGCAGTAGCTGAAAACGCAAGTTCTGACCGTTGATTTAGCTTCGATATTTCCGATCTCCTTTCCGGTGGAACAATCCCAGATTTTAAGCATGTTGTCACCGGCACCGGAAATCATTTTGATCGTATCCCAATCGACATCTAAACACCAAACAGCACCTCCGTGGCCGTTGAACGTCCCAAGGCGTTCCCCGTTTAGCGAATACCAGACATTCGGCGCCGTATCTTTCGCAGCCGAAAACAAAAGGTCGCCTTCTCGGTTATATTTGATTTGAGTAATCGGACGTTCATGTCCGTGAAGCATAAGAGGTTTCTGAAAATATAAAAACGTTAATAACAACGGACGCCGGGGTCACCGTATGGACACTATCCTCCATCAAAATCCACCAATCAAAACAAGTTTATAAGCAGTAAACTCACCATATTTTATTATTTTAGAAAATAAATCACAGTAAAACAACCGCAAATTGTGCAAGAATAATAATTTACTGCGAATTATGAGCACATTGCTCGAAGAGATAACCTTCTAGAGATTCTGAAAGACGTGCGCTGTCACAACGGTTGCCACTACAACTCAATTCAAATAATTTCCCTATAACAACAAAATATCCCTCAATAATTGGTATTTTTGCTTGATTTCCGTCTTACCATGATTTCAGAAAAGGAAGAGTACTCGTTTTATCGGATTAGGGTGTTTTTATGGGTCTTTCTGCCCAGAAAACATTATTTTGGGGGCGTTTATTTTGTTCTGGACGGCCTCTTAATATCGGATTCTGCTATAAAACACCCTTGGATGTTTTTCAGACCTTTTATTGAGTAAAATTACCCTTTATTAAATTTTTGGGTGTTTTTATAAGTTTTTCCAAGTCTTTTGTCCAAAAAAAAATCTTTAAATCAAAGTTTTTCCTGGGTCTTTCTGCCAAAAAACACCCGTTTTGGCTTTTCCAGGTTTTTTTTTCGTTGAATAAAAACCCATTCTAACGATTTGTTGGAGTTTTCCTAGGTCTTTCATCCAAAAAACCATTTTTTGGTGGTGTTTTCTAGGTCTATTGTCTAAGAATACTGCATAATATCAAATTTTTTGACGTTTTGATGGGTCTTTCTGCCAAGAAAAGCCCTTTTTGGGTTTTTCCAGATTTTTTGTTAAAGAAACTCCCTTTCTATCGGATATTCGGGAGTTTTTTTCTAGGTCTTTCAGCCAAAAAAAAACCATTTTTTGGTGGCGTTTTCTAGGTCTATTGTCTAAGAGTACTGCTTTATATCAAATTTTTTGACGTTTTCATGGGTCTTTCTGCCAAGAAAAGCCCTTTTTGGGTTTTTCCAGATTTCTTGTTACAGAAACTCCCTTTCAATCGGATATTCGGAAGTTTTTCTAGGTCTTTCAGCCAAAAAAACTATTTTTTGGTGACGTTTTCTAGGTCTATTGTCTAAGAATACTGCTTTATATCAAATTTTTTGACGTTTTCCTTGGTCTCTCTGCCAAGAAAAGCCCTTTTGGGTTTTTCCAGATTTTTTGTTAAAGAAACTCCCTTTCAATCGGATATTCGGAAGTTTTTCTAGGTCTTTCAGCCAAAAAAAAACTATTTTTTGAAGGCGTTTTTCAGGTCTATTGTCCAAGAATACTGCTTTTTATCAAATTTTATGACGTTTTCATTGTTCTTTCTGCCAAAAAAACACCCTTTTGGGTTTTCCAAATTTTCTTTTGTTGAATATAGACGCATTTTATCAAATTTTTGGAGTCTTTCTAGGTCTTTCATCCAAAAAACCATTTTTTGGTGGCCTTTTCCAGGTCTATTGTCCAAGAATACGGCTTTATATCAATTTTTTTGACGTTTTCCTTGGTCTTTCTGCCAAGAAAAGCCCTTTTTGGGTTTTTCCAGTTGACGTTTTCCTTGGTCTTTCTGTCAAGAAAAGCCCTTTTTGGGTTTTTCCAGTTGACGTTTTCCTTGGTCTTTCTGTCAAGAAAAGCCCTTTTTGGGTTTTTCCAGTTGACGTTTTCCTTGGTCTTTCTGTCAAGAAAAGCCCTTTTTGAGGTTTTCCAGATTTTTGTTAAAGAAACTCCCTTTCTATCGGATATTCGGGAGTTTTTCTGCGTCTTTCAGCCAAGAAACCATTTTTTGGGGGCGTTTTCCCGGTCTTTTTATTTTTTTTTTCGACTTCAGAAATGTAATCCACAAGAAAAGCCCTTTTTGGGTTTTTCCAGTTGACGTTTTCCTTGGTCTTTCTGTCAAGAAAAGCCCTTTTTGAGGTTTTCCAGATTTTTGTTAAAGAAACTCCCTTTTTATCGCATATTCGGGAGTTTTTCTACGTCTTTCAGCCAAAAAACCATTTTTTGGGGGCGTTTTTCCGGTTTTTTAATTTAATTATTTATTTTTTTTCCGGCTTCAGACTTCAGACTCCTTGACCGATCCTAAAAATAAGTGAAATCAGTGCCAAAGGAGCAAAATTTTTAAAAAATTAACATTTATCTTAAAACTTTATTATAATATCTAATATCTAATATATTTGGGTTGGTTTACGTACTTATCTAAATTAGGATGGGGTTTTATGTTTCCATTAAGGCGATTAGAATTCGACACCTGCGGCTAAAAAGTGACCGTATGCGTCCCTATAAATAATATTATCTATCCATAATGACATAAAAAAGCTCTTTTTAAGGTTTTGAGTTTTTAATGATGAATTATAAGGGGTAAATAAATTATAAAAAATATTATAAATCGAGTATTTTATTTTAGTTTTTTTTTTCTTCTTCGCACCCGTATCAGACTCCCGTTATCGAAGGCGGTTCTTCGTCCCTCCGAACGGGTTGACACTTGATATAATCCCTTAAAAGAAAGTCAGGGTGATATTTCAGCCGGTGATTACGCTCAACCTTTTTATCTCCGTGGAGGGGGCAAAGGAGCCAGAAAGGGAACAATAAAAAAACCTAAAAAGAAGAACGCGTATGCGTGTTTGTGAGAAGAGAGAAAGAGATAAAAATAAAAGTAGAAAGAGACGGAGCGGGAAGTGTTGGAGGGATGTAGAGAAGTTTATGTGTGATAATTACCATAAAGGCGGTCCCGTAGCCTGATCCCCAGCTACTGGTCTTCAGCTTTGTTGATTTATTCATATCTGATTTATAAACAGCCGCCTAACTCCCTCCTCATCTCATACCATCGCATTCAAAACCCCTTTTCTACCTCTTACAATCTCAACTAGCTACTTAAAAAACATCAAATTTTACCTTTTTATTGGCTATAATTTTCTGTTCATTTTAATTGAAAAGAAGAGTTTTGATATCATCGCTGTTTGATGATGAGACCCTTTTAACCAAAGTTTCTTCTGAATGGAGAAAAGATTTGGCCAGTTCTGAGGGATTTTCTTTTCTTTTAGTCTGATAGCATTGGTTTTCTCAAACTTAATCCTCTACCCCTTCTGAGAGGGAAGGAATTTAAATTAAAATATTACATAGAATATGAAGTTTTTTCAATGAATCCTTGTTGAACTGCTGATAGTCCTGGCCTCAACGAGAGCGATATTTGGTGGAAAAATTTTAAATTCCTCAAAGGGGAGTTATTGTGATACCCTCCATGTTAAGCTCTCTGAGGAAGGGTCTTCCAGATCTCATAGAGTAAAAATATTAGTGATCTCTGGTTCCCGGCCGTCCGTCGCCAGATTTTGCAGAACACTTTTTGGCCACTACATACACTCTCTTTATATTTTTTACGAATTTTTGGTCTAAAAAAATTTCATTTTTTTAACATTAATTATCATTTTAGTAGGGAGAAATTTCATCATTCCACCCGCTACGAGGGGGACCTCCCTTGGGCAAAAATACCATTATTTCTACCTTGATAGGAACTTTTCGGAAAAAAAAACTTAAAAAATTTTTTGGAAAAAAACTGCTAGGTATTTCAAAAAAAAAAATTTGAAAATTTTTCGAAAAAAAAAAACTTTAAAAATGTTTTGAAAAAAAAATTACCCCTCCGTTATACTTTCCCTACTTTGTACTTCCTCCTCCTCCATTATACTTCCCCTACTTCCCCTCCTTTATACTTCTTCCCCCGTTATATTTCCTCCTCCGTTATACTTTCCCTCTTTTATACTTCCCCTCCTAAATTTTACTTCTCTTTAAGAAAGTTTTCGTTGGAAGCTCTTCAAACTTGTACTTTTTGAGTATCGAAAAAACCTCTCAGTATTTTTCAATTATATTAATTTCGGAAAAAAATTGGCGACGTCCCGTTGGTGATGAATAAAAACTATTAAGGATCTGGGAAAGCAGAAAACCATCTGTCGAGGGTATCGCAATAAGTTTGATTTAATTCTACAATTTAAACCATTTTTTCCCCCGTCGTTTTATTTTATGATAAAAAGACCACTGGTCATCGTCCATTCATGGTCTAAAAAACCATTTTTCAAATCAAGCCCTTCAGGTTTGTTCTGTTGCGCCGTCTGGCCGTCCTTGCACCCTTCGAGTCATTGTTTTTCCAAAACACTTCTCGGTCTAATAAATAAATGTTTGATATTTTTGTTTGGTAAGTTAATGACGTGGAAACAAGAAAGGGAGTTTTTATCGGAATCGCAATTATACAAAGTGCAGATAAAAGATTTTCGTGAGATAACAGAGGTTTAAATTATTTTACAATGTGGGTACTTAACGGAATCCCCTTGTAAATAAAATTAGTATGAATGACATTTTTTGTTTCACTTCCCTTGTTTAATATTAATATGAAAAGGTAGGTGAAGTAATTGCATTTTTACCCTGGAGGAAGGAAAAAGGGGTCTAAAAATGATTGGTTATTTGTGGGGTGGCACGAATCTTCCCCGAGGGGTGGTCAAGTGCCGGATAAAAAATTAATATTTCAGTTGGGACCGAAAAAAAGGGAGGGGGAAAAGAGAGAGACAAAAAAAAGACATGAAAAAACAGGGTTTTGTAGGCGTTCCTGAACGGCCCAATCGGGAAGATGGGTGACCGGCCATGTTTACACCCTCTAGCGCTTCCATGCGTTCGCATTCAGAATTAAGTGCCAGTCTTCAGCGGTCAACGCCAGTAGTGGTCCGGCCGCCTTCCATTTGATTGCTTTCCCGTCTTCCTTTTCACCTCCTAACACTTTTAAGGTATGTTATTCAACGATATTTATGTTTAAAAAACAAAAATTACTAATTAAACGTATCTGCTACTTCCTATAAGTTTATGCCATAAAATTTTTGGTGCTCCAGTGCTCCTATGTTTGACAATCAGAAAAATCAACGTAAAAAAATTATTTTTTTTAAATAAATAAATTTTTATTCTTATTTTTAAACAACTTTTGAGGTAATCTTAAAATATTTTTATTAGTCTTTTCTTGAACAATCCAGCGCATAGTTTTTATCCTTTTTCGTTGAACTTAATATTTATTTACCTATTGTTTTAATTTTTTTATTACGATGTGAATAGAATTATAACTTTATACGTGTTTTCCTTAAATTTTAGCTTAAGAAAAACTTGATTTTTCAGGCGTTTCCTTTTTCTAGGAAAGTATGCCGTGTTTTGTTTTTTTAGAGCTGAAATTTATTTTTGGTTTCCAATGTTCTGTGTAGGGAGTCAGTTTTACTTTTTGAACAGTGATTCGAGTTTTTGAATTTTTAGTAGGTAAAGATTGAACCAAAACTGTGGCTTTGAGGTGCACCAGAAAACGGAGGCGAACGGCCGCCGATATCTACGTACTCGGGAGCGAAAAAAACCGAGCATTTGATTTCTTAAGTTTCTTTTTCAAAACTAACGTCTCAAAGAACATTTGAAGGGTTTATGGTTTAGATGGGTAGATCGTGGAAGTAGCTACAATTTATTGCCCGTAAAACCTTCTTTAATTAATTATTAATTATTGTTTACGTTGCTCAGACAAGCCGCTTTAACGTAGTATATAATAAATATTAAACAAAAACTACCGCCACCGACAAACTTAATGTCCTGGGGTTGTTTTGACCCTAGAAAACCCATTTCTTAAGCCGCGATATTTGGCTGATAGAGGAATTTGAAAATATTTCAGGAAAAGTATGAGTTAAATGGCGGAATCTGTAACAACCAACTAAAAGGCTAAATTAAAAAAAAATTTTTTTTATTTATTCCATTTTCCGGAAAATTGGCGTCAGGCTAAAATGAACGATGATCATTTTTAACTTAGGCTGAAAAAAAATTTTCTTCGTAAATCCGTTGAGAGTATAACAATAAATATCTTCCCGTTAAAAAGGGCATTTCAAGAAAACCCAGAGCCCGAGATTATGGCTAAATTTCGGAGAGTACAGGAAACGTTGTAGAAGCTCTATAAAGTTGACCGCGTAGGAAATTTTAAAATTTTAGCTTCAATATCTACCTATGAACCGCAATTTTCGGCTTTAAATATTTTTAAAAAATGTTACAGAGCACGCGTCATTTCGAATAATATCAGTGACACTGATTGACAAATTAGTCCCCTCCGTTTTTTTCTGTTCCTTTTTTTTATTTAAAAAAACGAGGCGGTATTGAGGGAAGTGACAAGCCGACAAATTCAAAGGTGCCGCCTAAAATTGATGCATCTTATAACTTTTCGTTTTCTAGTCCTTCGTCGTATTTTATCAACCCAGCAAAGAAATAAAAAGAAATGAAAAGGAGTTTTTTTGAATTTGAATGCGATATATTCTGATTTTTTGTAATTTCTTGCCATCTACGCGAGTAGGCAGAACTTCTTACCTTTCAATAATTATTTACTCAGCTCTTTAGGTAGGGTTTCCTTAAATAATTTTCTTTTTTCTAATCGTCAATTTATAACTTCAAGTTGAAACATTCTATAAGCATTTTTGTAAACGTTTCTTGAAGCTCTCCTTTCCTCAACCAATAATACCCTAACATCTTTTTTCTGTTCCTTAACTTAAGTAAGGTTTTAAATGAAAATGAAAGATTGTGTTATCACCAGCCAATGAGAGCCCTTCCGTTCGAGGACTCCTTAAGTTTCCTGAATAGTTGCCTTTAAAAAACTGAGAGAAATCGGAAGGATTCCATTTATTTGAAGGAACAGATCACTTCAAGCTCCTAAGTACGTAATGACGTCAAGTAAGGATTTTCAATTTTGAGTAAAGGTTTCCTTAAGGAAAATTCATAAATATATAAAGAGTTATACAACTAGGTAATTATTTTTAGGGAAAAACGTCAAGTGGAATATAAAATATTTTCTCTTCAAATCCCCTTTTGAAAAAAGAGGAGGTACATAATATATAATAAAAAAGAGAAGCACTTTCATACGATCCCAACATGGCCGTCATGATCAAAAGGTTTTACCTTTTTCAATTTTTATAAGAGCGTTGGCGGTTTTCGCTAAAGGGGGGAAGGCTTCGTGACCGTTTCCAGCAAACTCTCTTGTTGATTACCTCCTCGTTACTTTTAGATTAGCGTTAGCGGTATTGACTATTTTTAATTGGAAGAAAGGCCCTTTATAAACATTTAAAAAAAAAGTCTGAATGACCATAATAAACTTCGTAATAATAATTAAAATTCATTACTTTAATTTTTGTAGAATAATTTAAAATGCTAATTTGGAAAGTACAAAATTGGGGCTTAATTTAATTAGATTTGTTCAATTTGATTTTTTTACGTTTATTTTTTGCTTATTTATCGACTTTAAATATAAAAGGCTAATCCTTGATTATATTTATATGGGTCCTTTTTTTCCCCTGGGAAAAATCCGTTCGTAATTAAGTTATGTTTTTGTTAAAAACATTGAAAAAAAGGTTTTTTGTTTTTGAAGTGTAAAAAAGCTTTTTAAAATGAATAAAACAAACGGAAAAGGCTTAATCTCTTTAGAAAAAGGGAAAATTGTCAAATATTTCATTTACGTTTATTTTTTGCTTGATTTGGGGAGGATTTTGATGTAACGGATTTATTTGTTTCAAATGTTTTTTACACACGTTATGTCTCAATGGTTTTCAAAACGGGGAATCATACTTTTCTTCAAACTTTGGAGTGTTTTACCGGTATTGTGTTTTGTGTAGAGTCTGGGCGTTTTCACCAAAAACCCCCATGTTTACAGAATTTTCGGAAATTTTTCTCGGCTTTTGGACAGACACAATTTTTGTTCTGTTTTCTTGAGTTTTCCTCTGTTTTCTGACAAAAAAAACCTCATTTTTACAGGATTTTCGGCATTTTTCCTCGGGTTTTTGGCAAAGCAACCCCATTTCGAGGAGTTTTCTTTTGTGTTTTGTATGAGAAACCCCTTTTTTCCTGGATTTTTGGTAGATTTTCTTGGTTTTTTTTCTTTTTTTACTGAAACTTCGTTTCGATATTTTGAGAGAAGAAAAACGCTATGTCGCACAGATTCAAATATTCGAAGATATTTAAATTTTCTTGCTGTACTAAAAAGTCCTGGAATTTCTGCTGGAGAGGGTCTCTTGGTCAAAAATCTTAAAAAAAAGTTTAATCCCGTAAAGAGAGGTTTTTTTTTCTCAAAAATCTGAGGAAAACGCCTGGAAATTCGCTGAAAAGAGGAACAGTTAGCAGTAATTTGTTGCAGTTGTTGGAACTGTTCAGTTTATTATTGAGACAGATCCGCATCTTCCCCTAGGGAGTGATTCGGGCAGTAAATTGAATAATATCAGGGTGGGTCCAGATGGGCGGGCCGTGTATTGGAAACTATTATCGATAGTTATCTTAGACCCCCTCCTGCCGAGAAAGGATACATTCCCCCTGAACCCACAAAAGGGAAAATATCGACCATGAATAAATTACAAGGTTGGCGGAAAATATAAGGGGTGAACATTGAATGGATATTTCATGTGTCTTCTCCCCCTCACACAAATTAATTCCGGCGATCCGATTATCAAATTCAAGATTTTAATTGAGTTTTTTCTGGGGTAGTCCTTTAAATTCCTTCCTTTTTTTTAAAAGAAAAACATCAACTTACGAATTAAAATTTTTAACTAAAACATGAAAAAGATAAAAATCTTAAGAAATTCAAGCGAAAATAATTGGTCACGCTCGTTTACATCCAAGAAAGCTCCCTTCCAGTTAATTTTCGGCGATTTCCTCGATTTTTCGGCCTAGAACTCTCATTTGTACAGGATTTTCAGGCAATTTTTTAAAGCTTTTGGCCCAGAAACTATAAATTATCGTTCTGGCTTTTCGCTGTACACCAAAATGCTAAAATGACCCCATAAAGTAGCCAAAATAAGCGCTTAAAAATATATATGGGACGAAAGCTATGCAGAAAATACAGCACCCTTCCCAGCACTCTGGCAACATGACCACTTTTTTCAAGATTTTTAACCAAGAACCCTCCTTTTGGGGGATTTCCTCGTCTTTTTGGCCTTAAAACCCTATTTTTGCAGAATTTTTAAAAAGCTTTTTGATCAAGAAGCAAACTTTTAATTATATTTTTGATCGTTTTCGGCTTAGCAATCCTCGTGTTCCATGATAACCAACCCCCCTTTTTTCCCCTCCACTTTTTTTGAGACCCCGTTTGCAGCGGGTGTATGACAGTTGCGCGTCTTTCTCCAAATAGGAATTAGTGCTATATGATACCTAGTTCCTCGCGGGCTTAGCACTTTTTGTATGCGACAGTTCCGCGCGAAGAGAGAACGATCAACATTTAGATGACGAGGACAAAAATAAAAGAAATCCAACCACAGTGAAGCGTATATTATATTTCGGATGAAATAATATTTCGTATGAAATAATTCGTATGAATTCTTTTATTTAAACTGAACCTGATATTTATAAATCATATGGTAGCGGACCGAGCCGCTACAACTACCTCCCTCCTACGTTTTTTTTTAAAGCGGTTTAAGTCGTACAAAGGCGAGGAACACGCTGTGGTTGAAGTCCAGGTTGTAAGGCGAACGAGCATGTTCGAAAAGGTGAAAATGGACAGAACGTAGAAGGTGTAGGAACGATGTCAGTTTGACGCGGAAGAATTTCCTCTCGCTTGCAATTTGAGGTTGAAGGTTGAAGATGCTGAATAGAATTTATGTAGTTAGTCCTCGAATTTTGTGCTTTAGGCGAATCTTTCTTGTCAGTGTTCATGATCGCGTGTAATTCTTCGATTTTAGTTTGAATCAAATTTTTCAATTCTTCCAACAGACAAAATTGTTTGTTAAGCTGAGTGTTCCTGTAGTTGGACGATGTTAATTTGATAGTTTTATTGTTCTTGTGATTTTGATGTTTTGATGGGTGTGTATCAGACCATTCACACGGTTTTTTGCATTTTTCTGGTCGACATTTTCTTCCAAATTTGAAATGATAATAGCAAAATTTGCCTCTAGGATTGAATTTCCTATTTGACTTAAGATGATTCTGTTCGAATTGAGTGTACGTATTTTGTATGTTTTTTGGCGATGTAGGAAATAATTTACACGGAGAAACACATTTCCGTGCTTTCGCACCGTACGTCGCATGATAGAAGCAAAGATCAGATGACTTTGATGAATGACTTTGATGATATCGTTTACGTTCCGATCGAGGCTGAAAATTCTTCGAGGAGTCCTTTGTCGACTGTCCACTTGTCGCCTGAGTTACCTGTCCACTTGCCGACTGAGTTACTTGATCAGCTGTCGCAACGCGTTGGGAGGCCACTGCGCATACCCGATCATCCCTCCTCAACAACTCACGATCAGCATAGTCATCAGCACGTTTGGCTAAAACGGACAAATCCTGTTCACCCCCGGCACCAATTACATGAACCATGGGCAGTGGCAACTGAAACTGCCAAAGTGTGCGCAGCACCTCATCATTAAACCGTCCCTGTGCTAAGCGCTTTATTTCCTTCAAAAGGAAGGAAGGCTTCTTATCCCCCAGTTGCAGACCCTGAAGAATCTTCATTAAAGAGGTGTAATTGAAGCGTATATTATATTTCGGATGAAATAATATTTCGTATGAAATAATTCGTATGAATTCTTTTATTTAAACTGAACCTGATATTTATAAATCATATGGTAGCGGACCGAGCCGCTACAACAGCATAAAGGATAGCTTGGAGAAATACAAAAAAGACGAATTATGTATCTACTTTCGACCTCATCCAACGACTTTCTGTGGCTTTATCTCTACAATCGTCTTTTCTTTCCGTACTCCTTTTTTGCGCAACTGTCATATGGAATCGCGAACTGAGGAAGAACGGGCTCGCGAGGAACTGTAACATTTTTTTGGGATTTGCGCGCAACTATCATACACCCTTTGCAGCGGATTTTGCAGCCTAGAAGTATAATTTTTAATGATTTCGGACCCCCCGGACGAAACGTCTTTTTTTAGGTGATTTTGGCCGTATTCCAGTAGGCTGCTCTGTAAAATGGATTTGATTTGTTCCATTCTTGCAGTGCGGGAATACTGAATTTTTCTTAAAAAATAAAGGGAATTACAATTTAAATTTTACCTACTTCTTTTTCTATCTATAGTAATTTTGGATGAGGAGGGGCAACTTAGTAACCCTCTGTATATGGAAACTTCGATGCCATTTTTTAAATGAGCTTCTCCGTATAAGTTCACACATTCAATTTTACGCTACGTTTTTGGCTTCTTTTTCTAGCGATCTTGATTTCTCAAGAAATCTCCTTTTTTAGTTTTCAAGGTTTCTTTTCTTGAGAGCTGCCGTGAAGTTACTTCAAAGAAGGAAGCAACTAAAAAGTTGAAAACTCTCGATTTTTAGGAAATTTTTAAATTCTAAAGAAGAATTCCTTTTTAAGTATGATGTTGGGAACTTTAACAAGAGAGTCCTCCTGTCGTGGGATGATTGATAACCTCATCAGGGTCCTCTTCTAAGGGCGAATCCTCGCCTCCTCTTAACTTGGCACGAGCCCCCTTCCTCCTTTGGTCTTCGAACCAAAAAAGGGAAAAATGTTTTAAAAGGTCCATTATATTTTTTCTTACATTTTTTTTTATCTCGCTTCTTTTATTACTCGACCCATCCGGCCTTGCCCGTTTTGCATTTTTTTCGTTCGCATTATCTGTCGACCAAGCGAGAAACCGCATCTTATTTATTACAAATCACGTTTATTTTATTTTTTCTTCCCCTGAAGATTTGCAGTTCCATTAGAAATAATAGACAATATTCGAATAAACCTTAATTGTTTATAATTTCAAACCCGTATTTTTTTCCAAGCTTTTTTTAATCTTCTTAAGGAAAAAAAATTGTTTTTGTATTTTAAAAATTTTTTTTGAAATGTATTTTTTTCGCCATTTGTGATTTTATTATTTGAAATTTTTTCAAAATGGTCAAAGGCTTAAGTCTGCAATCTCTGGAATGCAGTTTAGGTAAAACGAAGGGGAAAAATAATGGATAAAAAAAAAAGAATCCGAAAGGGTGGTGAGTCTGTGAGACCGCGGTCCAACAAATCATAAGCGGTGGAAGGGAACAAAGGTAGACACGGTAGCGACTAAGCCTGATTTACAATATCTCACAAATAACTCACAATAACAACAAATAACTGCGACCACTGTCCTCACGGGGATATTTTTTTTTATAAATTATAACCACCGTAATTATGATTCAGCCATCTTTCTCCCCCGCTTTCGAGCAGATGGTACAATTAAAAGGAAACATTTTAAGCTATATTTAGGCAGATTTAATTCCCTATGGAATTCGCAAGCCTTTTAAACTCTTTTCAAATCTTTTATTTAATATTCGAGGTTTTGATTTATACGTCTGCGTTTTTGAAACTCGTTTTTTTTTTTTCTGGAAAGAAAGGGGAAAAAACCAAAAATTATTTTTGACCAAATTCCTGAAGAAGACTCTCCAAGTCTTCATCTGGATCGGAACTTTTTGACTTCCTTAAAGAAGTTATTGTTTTACCCTCCATGGCGGGTTTTTTTGGAAAGGGTCTTCCAGACCCCGTTGGGTCAAATCGATTATCTATACCGATCTCAACTTTGTTTGTTGTTCCGGCCGGCCGTAGTATTTTTTCCGGATCACTTTACACAGTTTTGAACCGACTTTCACCAAATTTTCACACAAACTTCCTAAACAGTTGAACATGATTGTAACAACCAACGAAAGCGATTTTTGAATTTCGAAAAAAATGGCGGAGATATGTCTGTTTGAAATTTTAAAAACTTTGTCCGATTTTCAACGAATTTTTACCTTAAAAAAATTTCAGAGAGAAAAAACTACAAAATTATTTGAAAAAAACTTGAGTTTTGAAAAAATTCTTTCTGAATTCAAAAATACTTGAAATTATACTTCCCCCTCCGTTATACTTACTCCTTTTGTTCGACTCGTTTCGTGTTTTTTCGTTATACTTCCCCCTCCGTTATACTTCCCCTTCCCATATGCTTTCCCTCCTATATTGTTCCCTCTCTTAAGGAAGTTCTGCTCTTCAAACTAGTACTTTAAGCTAAAAATATGATTATTTTGTTAATACCTATTAAAATAATAATAATAGTTTTTGCTTGGTTGGCTTGGCGGGGTGGAACGTTTTCAGCTGCCGGAAAATTGATTGGTTCAAGGCTTCACAAGTCGAGTAAACCGTGCGTGCGAAACGTGTTATAGAGATTATATCGACTGATTGTGGTCAGGGCGGCCCCTCCGAAAAAAAATAGGTCTCTTTCTCCTCCCGTTTGACATTCCTAACATATTGAAAATAATAAAAATATTATACATACCAAGGTTGGTTAAAATATGTGTCCTACCTCGGTTCCGAGTTATAAATGCGACTGAGCACCGGTAATTAGGAAGGCCCAGCCGGGTTATAAATGCCTCTCATCCATAATTCGGACTAAAAGCCATTTGTCCTAGCCTCCGCGGGGCTCACAATAAAACTACTTTATAACAAATAAAGAGTGAAATTTTTTTTAGAAACTGGGAACCATTTTATGAAAAATTACTTGACAGGAAAAATTCTGAAAATTTCGAGAAAAAAAAATCCCTCGCCTTTTCCATAAAAGTTGCAGGGAAGAAAATCAGGGTCTTAAGGAATTCTGGGAAAGATGGAGAAGGATTGCGAAGGAACCGTTGGTCTTTTTGATAATAAGGGGTGTGGAAGAACCATTCAAAACTTATGCCGCGGGTATTGCAATATCATTCTTTTTAGAATCTTAAAAGCACAGTAAGACGCAATGCTGTCAAAAATTCTTCCTCCAAATGAATAAACCAGCGGTCATAGTCCAAAAATTGATCTTTGTCTTAAATTTGACAAAAAATTAGGCTAAAAGGGGTTCCGGAAAAAATTTGCGAAGGGCGCCTTAAGTTTGTGATCGATAAAGATAAGTCATTTAAATTTTTGACTCTTTGCTTACAAAAATCGCCTCTCGGGAGTATTACAATACCTCCAGACTAGTTCTTCGATTTTTCTCGAATGCTTTTCTGCTGATCTTGTTGTTCCCAAAAAAGTTCTTTCAGCACAACCTGCCTCAGTCCTGGGAATCGTCTTTTTTCCATGAAGAACCTTAAAAGCATTAGAATTTTCTTACCAGATTTTCATCTAACTTTAAATTAATAAAAGAGCTTTTCAGATTTGATGCATTCTATAATAATTGATTACGAGATTTTATGACCTTATTTTATAACCCCTTGGCCAGTTTTTGCCAATTTTTTTAAGTATAAAATTTCTTAACAAAAAAGACTCTGAGGTACCTTGAAATTCTTATTTACAACCCGACTCTCGACAAAGCCAAACTGATGCAGATCTTATTTTATAATTTAATATTCTCGTGATGTCGGGTGGAAAGGGGTTTGATGCTCACGCCGGCTTCTGTTTGGTTCATCGTTTGCCGGTAATTGCCTCACGACTTGGCTCATTGAGTCAGCGTTTCTTTTTTTATATTTTTTAAAATTATTTATACTGTTCAGGACTACAATGGTGTTTGTGCCGCCTGTGTCCGATTTACGGTTATAAACGCACCGGGTACTTAAATGTTGGCTTTTATTAACTTTAGAGAGCTCATACTGTCAGTAATAGGGGTCGACTGGTGCAACCTTAAAGGCTCTTCGGAAAATTTGGTGTCAGCACTTTTGCTGATAGTGGGTTAAGATGCTGTGAAAGAACTGTTTCACCAGATTTTCGAGTATTTTCACCTGAAAACTATTTGAGCGTTTTCAGCGGTCTTGTGCACCTTGGTACCCTCTAGAACCACTGCATTCTAGAAGCCAATAACTTATTTGAAAGTTAAAAGGGCGCTCGCCTTTTGTATATCGTGAGGTCGTGTCAAAAACACGAGTGAAAGCTCACTGGGCCTATAACCGAATCGAGTCCGACGAGAAAAACCGGTAATAACACAAATTCTTTGAAGAATAAAAAGAACTCATCGGTGAAAAATATTTTTGTTCTCCCAACTTTTTTGTGATAAAGTTGTAAAAACTAGCACGATCCGCGTATTATCCCGTAGAAATAGCGGTAGGATAAAAATAAGAAACCGGATTTCGTTCAATAATAAATGAAGGGCATCGAAACGTCAAGTAAGTCTTATAAATTTGAACGTAGTCAACATAAAGTTGTCACATCCAACACGAATAATAGACATTTTGACTTGGATTTACACATTTGATCTTCACCATAATCCCCAAACGTTTACGTCTAATGTTTTCAAGAGATCACGTCTCAGTTTATCATTTTTACTCCTTCAGCGTCTTGATATAGCTGGATTTCTGGTCCTATCCCTTTTACAGACTTGCCTACCGTCAATTATGGTAACAGTGAATTAAGTCACTACTCATCATGGTATTGTAGAGGAAAACTTCTATTGGCTTCATTAAGAACAGCTGTTTTAATATGTCTTAATCAACGATTAGTACTATTAAATGGGACTTAAGCACGTTTAAGTGATTGCCAAGAACACTAGTCGTCAATTAGCGTCCGGTTAGCAGGAGTTTTTGTTGGTACTGTAGAAAAATACCCCTATAAGCTTCACAAGTTCGATTATTACAGTTGTATTAAAAAGTCTTAATCGACGATTAGTACCATTAATTGGAGCTAGGCACCATTAAGTAATATGCCAAGAGCAATTATCGTCGATTAGCATTTGGTTATTAGGAGTTTTTGGTGGTTGTGTAGAGGAAAATCCCTATAAGCTTCACATTTCGATTAGTAAAGCGAAATGTCTTAATCGACGATTAGTGCCATTAGCTTTGAACTTGTCACCTAATAAGCAATATGCCAGGAGCACTAATCGTCGATTATCGTCCGGTTAGAGGAGTTTTGGTGGTACCTGGCATACAGTGGAGATAAACCCCTGTAAGCTTCACAATTTGATTAGAGCAGCTGGTTTAAAGTGTCTTAATCAACGATTAGTACCAATAACTTTGAGCTTGGCACCATTACGTGATTTGCCAAGCGCACTAATCGTCGATTATTGTCCGGTTAGTTGGAGTTTTTGGTGATACTGAGGAGTAAAGCCCCTATAAGCTTCTCAATTTTGATTAGAACAAATATTTTAAGTTAATGTTAGTAACATTAACCACAGAATTTAAAAATTAATATGACGGAAAATGTAAATTAATCGTTGGTCATAAATAATTCTTTGATAATGAATAGAATTTAGACGTTTTCGCATGTAATTTGCCAAGTTTAATTTAATTTATTGCTTAAAAAGTATGATGCTAAAATTAAATAACAAAATAATATTTGAATATTAAAAGAAGGTTGGCGTATTTCACAATAAAGATTTGACCGGTGCATGATTTATCTGTTTCGTTTTTGAAACTGACGGTGTACGAGAAGAATGTGCGGTATGCAGATTCGGAGCTGAAGGGAGAAAAAGTAGTCGTTCCGAGTGAGCAGGTGGCAGTTGGATCTTAACAGTCGGGGGTCTACACCATCCTCACATTAACTTTCATCGTTATTTAAATACGACTTAATAAAACTCGAGCGGTAAACATGGAATTTAGCTCGTTAAGAACGTTTTGGTGTTTTAATGGTTTCTTTTGATGTAAGGAGATTTTTTATGGGCGTCAGTTTTCTTTTTATTTTTTGGTGAGACATTTCGACCTTTTTTTTTATGATTGCTCCCCTTTTGCTCAATGAATATTTTAAAACATCTGCTCCAAAACTTGCTCGAAATGCTAGGCATCAAGAATGTGTCATATTTTGCCAAGCAGAAACTTTGGAAGAGGCTGTGAAACGCGGGCGGGAGATTCGGGCTCAAAAGGGTGGTATTTGGAAGTTTTCCAAGCTCTATTGGCATCCTTTTTTCCGGGGGTTTTTAAAAGTTTTCCTCGTTTTTTTTTTTTTATTGAGGAACCTTCATTACCCCGGATTTTTAGTAGTTATCCCGGGCTTATTGACCGAGAAACTCCCATCTTAAAATTTTGTTGGGCGTTTCTCACGGTTAAAAAGGTCAAGTGACCTCGAACACCAAAATTTTGAGGCGCTTTTGTGGGAGAAGGCCAATTTCAATTTCAGGGGGTCCTAAAAACCCCCTTATTACCGAATTTTCAGGAGTTTTCGGCTCATTCAAATTTAGTTTGTTAGTTAATTTTTTAGTTTTAAGAAGCCATTTTCGGCGTTTTCCTCGGTTTTGTCATTCAATTTTTGGTCCTAAGAACCCCCTTATTACCGAATGTTCAGGAGCTTTTCATGGTTTTTTTGTCCACTAGACCCACTTTTCAGGGGTTTTCTTCGGATTTGAGCTTGATAAACCCCTTCCACAACAACTTTAGTCATTTTCCTTGCTCAATCGGCCGAATCTTCCATTTCTTCGTTTCCTTATTATGCCGAAAGACTTTACTAAATTTATTAGACTTTTTTTCTCACCCTATCCCCAGTGAGCTTTCTACGGGGTTATTTCGGTTTTTTTACGAAAAACGGCCTCCTTTTTTCCAAGTTTTTGGGCTTTTCTTCGGTTTTTTGGCAGAACTCTTCTAGTACTTTCGGAGTTTGCCGAAAGTTTCATAATATTTTCGAACATTTTTTATAGTCAACTAGAATTCTGAAAACCAATATTTGAGGCATTCGCCCGAAAAGTATAACCGTCACTTTCAAAATTGTTTTTTTGATAAACGACCAATATAACCATTTTTAACCGGCCAACTCTCAACTGTTTGTCTAATGAAATCCCAGAAAGAAAAAAATGTAAGGAATTTCCGGAGATAAAAAAATATTAAGTCATAATCGCGTTGACCGTGACAGAAAAAAAAAGGGCCAAACTCTAAAGTAGGCAAAACCTGAATTTCCACCTGGCAATCTGCAATAGTCACCGAGTAAATTAGATCGGCGTGAAAAGTAAGTGGTAAACATGAGTTACAGGGAGTCACGTTTGAGGGAGGTCAAGACCGAAGTTTATTATGAATTAATACGTGTTGCTCTACCGGTCGTAAGTCAGATGGGACAATCCGTAACGAAGTCTATTGTAAACCGGGCTCGTATATCTGTCATAGAGACATTCCGAGCTCTTGCTACCACTTCAGCCGCCGACTAACCACCCAAAATCCCCCTCTACGGCTTCCGAATCCAAGAAATTAATTTCTTCGGCTAATATTTTATTCATCTACCGTTAAAATCTCAATTTTTCATGTAAAATAGCATTTGTTGTATAAGGAGTTCCACAAGGATCTCTTCTTTGTCCATTGCTATTTGTTGTTTTTGTATCTAATTTTTAACTTCCTTAAAGAAGTTATTGTGATACCCTCCACGTCGGGTTTTTGGGGAAGGGTCTTCCAGACCCCGTAGGATAAATTCGAATATGGATCTACACCGATCTCAACTTTGTCTGTGGTTCCGGCCGGCCGTCCGTCCGGGCACTTTACGGCCACAGTTTTCATCCGATTTTCACCAAATTTTCACACAAATTTCTTTAGCCAGTGAAGAAGAATGTAACGAGGGCGATTTTTGAATTTCGAAAAAATGGCGGAGATATGTCAGTTTGAAATTTAAAAAAATTTGCTGCGGCCGAACCGTTGGTCGGATTTTCACCAAATTTTCACCAATTACTCCTTATATTTTTTAAGAATTTTCGGTGTAAAAAAATTGCCACTTTTATTTTTTTTTTTTAGTAGGGAGAAATTTCATACTTCTACCCATTACGAGAGGCACATCCCTAGGCCAAAGGGCCCATTATTTCTACCTTGACACTTGGAAAAATTTTCGAAAAAAAGAACTTAGAAAATTTTTCAAAAAAAACGGAAAATTTTAGTAAAAAAGAACTTCAACTTCAAAAAAAAAACTTCCCCCTCCCAATCCCTTATTCTTTCCCTCCTTTCTTTATACTTTCGTTCCCTTATACTTCCCCCTCTGTTATACTTTCGTTCCCTTATACTTCCCCCTCTGTTATACTTCCCCTCCCATATAATTCCCCCTCTTATATTGTTACTTCTCTTTAATGAAGTTTTCGTTGGAAGCTCTTCAAACCAGTACTTTTACTATCGAAACTTGAGCACCCTAAAAGGTTAAAATTGATTGAAATTGTAGTATGTATTGCAATGGGAAAAAAGTTAGGGGGTGGATTTCTGAACTCAGGGTTTTATTATTGATTTAGGGATCAGATTTGTGGTGGCGGATCAGTCTTTGAGGCGTACCTTCTTTGACCCAGGTGTGGCGGGAATCGTAAATAGATGCCGGTGTCGGTAGCCGAGACAACCTTCTCATAATTTAGAGAGGGATATGAATGTTAGTCCGGGCAGAACCCGCACGATGTGTTTATGTCTCCCTCCCACCGATTTTTTTTCTTCCTTTTTTTCTTCTTCGCCCTCTCTCTTATCTAGCGGCTACTGTATTCCTTTTGTCCACTCCTCCGAAAGGCTGACCTCCTAATACCACATATTTTCATCCCCACCCTCTTTTATTCCTCATATATACGAATCCAGTTCTGGAATTCGAAACTCACACGTGCTCTTCCAAGTTGGGGATTCTCAACACCATCATTCCGGGAGACCACCTGAGGACTCGGCCGCTTCTGTTCTACCACCTAACATCTCATTAACATAACCACTCTTATCTTTTTTTATATTTAAAATCTCAGGAACGCACCGCCATCATAATTAATTACACGATCATTAAAACTGCAAACAATTTTTTTTCCATAATTAGAAATGACGGAGAATGCAATTCAGATATGGCAATAAAAACGAACTTTGTAACTCTTAAGCTTTTACTTTAAAAGGGGAAAAAATCTAAGTAACCAAGATTATCAGCAAAAAATGGCCAACTTTCAACTTAATTCTTTAAAATCCTTCCTAATACTACTGAGTTTAACAAAATTAACGCATTTTCACTTTTTAAAGGAATAATCGGGATAATTACGAAAGATTTGCTGAAAATCTGATGAAAATTACGTGATAGATAACCGGTCATTTTGACTCTTTCGGTCTGAAAATCCCATATCCATACAGGGTATAACGACTGAACTCACAGAAATCGAACGAACAACGATTTCTTAAGCAATCGAACGATTGCTTAACAAGCCATTTAAATTGTCTTCCAAAAAATTAATTAAAGAGACTTTAATTTGTCAAAATTTCTTTTTAATTGATATTCAAGGGCGACCTGTCAAATTTGGTCCAAAATGCTTGACCTTTTCCTTGACAAACGCCAGGGATTTATCATCCGACCTTCATTATCATAACTCGATTAAATATGGCAGCTAATTAATACGCCTTCTGCATACCTACGTATTTTGTAAATAAGAAATCTCTCGGATGACAATAACCATGATTTTTTTTTCTTTCTTCGTTTTATTTGTACGCTAAGGTCGTTATACCGCCTGCATGGAAACTCGATAATAACTCCAATCAAGATTAGTTGGCTATTAATGTCTTCTATTCAAACCCTGTGGTATTTTTCACCTATTCTTCATCTCAATTTGTTATGTTTTTACCCGATTTTCTAGTTTAGAAAGAAGATCACCTTAAAATTTTAGTATAAAACACAACTGGTTTCGGCCTCAGGCCTCATCAGGCAGGCTATTTTTTCCCCTCTCTCCATACTTACTTTGTTGAATTTTGGCGCTTATAATTTTTTTTTTTTAGGTCCTGCCCAAAACTGTTTAACTACACATTACACACGTAAGTAATTTTTTATATTCTTTGGGTTATTTTTTTTCGGGCTTTGAGCCCACGCGGCATCTATAAAAAGATAATTTTTTTTAACTCCAATCATTAGGTACCTTTTGGTTTAATAGAAACGTTTTCTTATCTCCTAAAAGGTTGTCTATAAAAATATACAAAAAGAAAACAATATAAAAATATGAGTCAGTTTTTTAAATTTTTTTTTCCACTCTCGACCAACGCGGCATCTCTTAGCACTGTCACCCACCTGCGTTCCAGGTAGGAAGAATTATCATAATTGATTATTTATTGTAACAAGTCTTGCCTTAGCCGTAAAATATAAATTTTAAAAATTGACTCTGACTTATTTATACTTGTCTTCCGGAGTTACGCTTCTCTATGGGTATAAAAAAAAAGACGACTTTCTCATTAGTTGGTCGAAAGAGGGAGTAATAAATTTTAATTTTGTGGCCTCCCAGAAAAAAAGATGAAATATTTTAGGTCACCTTTTAAAAGTAGTTAAATTTTAAATCACAAGTCTTCAAAATTTTTGTTTATAAAAAGGTCATGGTTTTTCGGAATCTAAAATATTTTACACCTGTTTTGGGGAAATTCCCCCTTGCCCAGGGGAAGTTTATTTTAAAACAGGGTAGAAGGTAAATCACCTTTTTTTAGGCTACCTGCTAACCACATTTTCTAGTTTTCCTAGGTCTTTCTCCCCCCCCCCCCCTTAAAACCCCTTTCCCGGTGAATTTTCCGCATTCTATTGCACAAAAATCGACTTTATTTCCCAGATTTTCGGGCGTTTAAATTGGTTTTTCGACAACTTGGGCGTTTTCAACGATTTTTTTTTTCTAAGGAAACTCTTTTTCTCCGAAATTTTAAACGTATTTCTTAACTTTTTTGTTTTTTTAATGGATTCCAAAGATTTATTCTCAGTTTTTTGGCCAAGAAACTCCATGTTACCTCATTTTGGGACTATTTTCGTGTATTTTTTGTCCCTTTTTACTGCGTTATTGGGCGTTTCACTCAGTTTAGAGACCTTAAAATTTCTTTTTTACCAGGTTTCTTACTCCCCCTCACTCAAGGAAATTTTTGAACGTTTCCCGCGGTTTTTACGCCCTTTTAGCCGAAAATCAGGCTTTTTCTTCGCTTTTTTGGCAAAAAACCGAATTTTTGGACTTTTTTGGTTTTTTAGGCGAATAGTCCTCTTAACTACAGGTTCGTGACTTCCTTTTCGACGGGAAAACCATTTGTTTACTGGATTTTCTTGCTTTTTCTCAGGTTTTATTTTTAGAATCATCCTTTTAGGATTTTTGCACCGATTTCTCAAACGGGAGTTATCGCGTGGTTATAGCATTAGTATCCATTTTTGGTCTGATAGGGTCTTCCAGAATCCAAAGCGTCAAAATAAAAAATTTTGAGAAGTTCCAGGGGTAATTTGGTTGTATGTTTGTAGTCATAAAAATGAGCAATAAACATGTTTCTTAACCTATGACCTCTCTTTGGTTCTACATTGTTTCATTCGATAAAAACATTGAAATCTCTTTATGGAAAGTGTTTGATTTATAGTTAATTCCATAGGCAAAAATATCCTAATTTGGACGACAAAAGGGTGTCAGTTCATAATGATGTTACTTTCACCAAGGTGAGAATGTACTTTAAAATGAAGATATTTTTAATGCATTTTTTTTCTAATGCCAAACTTGTCAACTTCCCTTTTTGTTGAAAAAACCGGTTTTTTATTTAATAGTGAAATCTTGACGTTTTTTTCCATAATAGTTATTTTTTTGCTGAAAGAGTTTAATAAAAATAACGAATCTTCATAAATTTAGCGTTTGATGCTCTTCAAAAAAAAGAAGAAGTGCATAAAAACATAAGCGAAGTGTCATTTCGGGACTGTTTATTGGATACGGAATAAGAAAGTGAAGATAGCCTATTCCCAGGTGTGGGACGGTCCTTTGAAGGAGAAGCGGCCTTTTATAAAAAGGAGGCCCCCCCTCCGCCACGACATTAACCAGGAAACCTTTTAGAAAACATCAAATTTAAATAAAGGGCAATGAAAACGATTTTACGGGGGATGGATCCGCTGGTGTGAAGGTGGTATAACTACCTAATTTAAAACAGATGTGTTCCAAGGCGAAGTGGCCGGAGCTACCGTGGCCATCTCAACCGGTTTCCAGCTCCACGGCGAACAATAAAGTGACATATTTACCGCGGGTTATCTCTTCTCGGAGAATAATAAAAGACTTTGGAAAGCAGAACCTTATAATTCGACTATGTATATGCATAATTTTTTATAATGTCCTTTGCATCACTGAAGATCGTATATGCAGGGCATTAATCAAAAATGAAAGGATAGAAAAAGCCCCCGACAATTTTGTTTTGTTTAGACCTCTGCTGTTAAAAAATGGGGATGTCGGATGCTGAGGCTACTGGCATGGCAGTGCTGGAATAGACTGGCCTTGAGATTCTTCTACCTCCCCTGCTAACTTATCATGGTGATTGCCGCTGCCAAGTAACACCCTGTACATGCTTTTTCCTCGGCCTTTCTGTCCAGGACGGAGAGACTCTTTTGGGCATTTGCTTCGGAGTTTACCTCATTTTTATTCGGATTCTCAGTTTTCTAGTCTTCTGTGGCCGAGTAAACCATTTGGGGGGGGGGGTCCCTAGCTTTTTTGACTAAACAAGAATCAGAGATTTACATTTTAATTTTTATTGCGTCTGTATTCCGCAAGGTTATTGATTTTACTATCAAACAATTAACCAATAATAGAGAAAGAAATGACTGTGATAACGGGTATCTCACGACTCGTTTCGGCTTAAAAAGCCTCGTCAGCTGAGCTATGCCCTCTACTACAATCATTGGTGAGATGCCCGTTAACACAGTCATTTCTTCCTCTATGATTGGTTAATTGTTTGATAGTAAAATCAATAACCTTGAGGAATACAGACGCAATAAAAATTAAAATGTAAATGTAAAAGTAATGGCAGCAAATCTGTCATAAAAATTAAAAACCAATAATGAGGTGGTGAGTGGCTCTATCTCTTGGTGGCGGCGGTGAGCGTTAGAGAGACGGTTTGTTTCCGGCTTCCCGCTGTATCCACTAAATCTCTCGGAGATAGGTTCACAGTGAAAAGATAGAAATGATTGTGATAGAGGGAATAGCTCACCTGACGAGGCTTTTTAAGCCGAAACGCTTCGTGAGATACCCGTTATTGCAATCGATTCTTCCTCCATTATTGGTTAATTGTTTGATAGTAAGAATCAGAGAGTTTTTCTCGGTTCTTTATGCCAGAATATCTTGGTTCCTTGCCAGCAAAAAACTTTATTTTACTACATTTTTGGGTGTTTAGCTGGGGTTTTTGCCTTAAAATCCTCGTTTTTTGCCGGGAACTTCTTTGTTTTTGATTTTTTAACAAAAAAAAAAATCTTCGAAGGAGTGATTTTCATCGACTTTAATTAATTCAAACTTTAATTTTACGTTGCACGATCTTAATTTGTAATAGTCGTTTTTGATTAGGGGGGAAAAAGGTTGAGGTAAAAAAAAAAAAAAGCTGTCACTTCCTTGGCATCTGATATAAGACATGGGCCCGAGTGGGGAGTGAACACTCCGTTCATTGATAAAGAATTTCCACAGCGGGGGTCCATCTCGGGTAGCACTTTCCTCTTTTTATAATTCCCATTATGATTGACGTCCCCCCTTCTCCATCTTCGGCTTCTCAGAGTCCCACATTTTTTTCTCTCTCTACATGAGCTAGTTTTTTTTCACCATCGAGTCATCCGGATGTGTTTTTTTCAAAGCTTCCAAGGTGTCATCTCCATCAAATCGTATATTTTACGGTTAATATTTTAGTTAAAAGCGTTTTAAACTGTGCTTCCGAAATGTCAGGTTATAAATTGTTGACTAAATGGAGAAATTTAAAGTTTGTCCGAGGTCAGTTTCTGCCGTTTTATCTGGCGTTCCTTGACCTCCTTTGACAGGTATTCCCATAAAACTCATTATTTTGAAATTTGGAAGTTAACCGACTGAAAAATTGGCTCAACGGATTTCGAACTAATTCTTCCAACAATACTAGATGCACACACGATCCTAACTTTGAAATGCCGCACGGATTAAGCAGATCTTCGCGTTGTGAAAAGACCGAGAAAGAACTTTGTATGGAAGGGTCTAGAGATGATGTTGAGAGGAAATTAGTGTAGAATCCCTTCAATCCGCTCAAGTAGGATAATCCGATAGTAATACGCGTATTGTCAAATATACGATTTTTGCTTTCACCGTAAAAAAACTTAACCGCTGACCAACATTTTTAGCCACTATATCTTAAAACGCGGTAGCGTTCCACCCCGCCAAGCAAACCCCGAATGTGGTCATCACGATTTGCGTTTTTCGGGTATCTGGATCTCAGCACCCTGGTTACCCATCGACTTCAAATTTTATAGAGGTCTTCTCTGATTCGATGTGAGTAAATTCTGAAAATTTCACGTCGATATCATTTTTTTTTATGCTTCAGAAAATTATTTAGTATACAGGAAATGGAATTTTTTTGTGTTCTTCGAAGTTTTTAAATTATCTGAGACTTCATCTTGAGAACGATATTTGATTATGGACTTTTTTATTCGTCCGACGTATCAGTTTGGGTTGGAAAAAAAATCGTGAAATGGCTAATCCGGAGGCAGGCATGGTCCTGTATAATTAAAGAGATCGTTGGAGTGTGATACTGACAAATAGAGGCAGGTAGAGGGGCCCGGCTGTAGACTGCTTGGCTGCACAGGTAGGCTTATCCCGACCTATAACAGGATTCCAACGCCTTTGTCCCCACTCAAAAATCTTCTTTTTATACACCACCCACCTTTTGAGGATCTCTTTTTATTTTTTTTTCTTAGCTTTCAATTCTGCCTTTTCTACTTTTTATTCTTTTAATTTTTTTTGTTCAAATTTTTCGTTTGTACGCCATTGGACAAGGGGGTCTGGAACGACCCTGTTGCCTGATAAAGATATCAAGGAAGGGTGTGGCCTGAACAATTAGTGATAGAGTGCTAATGCTCTTATCAGGAGTGAGCATGCCGCTCCGTCCCCTCCTACTTATCACTTCCCCTCACTCCACCTTTAATATTGAGACGTACTTCCCCTACACATCTTTTACTCAAACATTATAATATTAACAGATATATGGTAAACTAACATTATAGAAATCAGTAAAGTTCTTTTTTATTTTTCGCCACGTTAGACACGTGGCATTAAGGTTACAAAATCGAAAGGTTAAAGATCAGTTTCCATGGCCTTTTTGATTAAGCTTTTTAAATCGACCGCGTGAAACGCTAGTTCTTCCGGGGTTTTGTTTAATACGCTGTTGGTCCTATATTCACCTAATTTTCACTAATGCCTACTCCTTGCATGAAATAGAATTTGTTGAAAAATTTTTGTTAGTAGAAGCTATTCTCGTTCACTCGTTAGACACGTGGCATTAAGGTTACAAAATCGAAAGGTTAAAAATCAGTTCCATGGCCTTTTTGATTAAGCTTTTTAAATCGACCGCGTGAAACGCTAGTTCTACCGGGGTTTTGTTTAATGCGCTATGTTGGTCCTATATTCACCTAACTTTGACAAATGCCTACTCCTTGCATGAAATAGAATTTGTTGAAAAATTTTTGTTAGTAGAAGCTGTACTCGTTCACTCGTTAGACACGTGGCATTAAGGTTACAAAATCGAAAGGTTAAAGATCAGTTTCCATGGCCTTTTTGACTAAGCTTTTTAAATCGACCGCGTGAAACGCTAGTTCTACCGGGGTTTTGTTTAATGCGCTGTTGGTCCTATATTCACCTAATTTTCACTAATGCCTACTCATTCCATTAAATAGAATTTGTTGAAAAATTTTTGTTAGTAGAAGCTATACTCGTTCACTCGTTAGACACGTGGCATTAAGGTTACGAAATCGAAAGGTTAAAAATCAGTTTCCATGGCCTTTTTGATTAAGCTTTTTAAATCGACCACGTGAAACGCTAGTTCTACCGGGGTTTTGTTTAATGCGCTATTGGTCCTATATTCACCTAATTTTCACTAATGCCTACTCCTTGCATGAAATAGCATTTGTTGAAAAATTTTTGTTAGTAGAAGCTATACTCGTTCAATCGTTAGACACGTGGCATTAAGGTTACAAAATCGAAAGGTTAAAGATCAGTTTCCATGGCCTTTTTGATTAAGCTTTTTAAATCGACCGCGTGAAACGCTAGTTCTACCGGGGTTTTGTTTAATGCGCTATTGGTCCTATATTCACCTAATTATCACTAATGCCTACTCATTCCATTAAATAGAATTTATTGAAAAATTTTTGATAGTAGGGATTTTTGGCTGTTTATGACCTTTTAGTGTGGCCTGACTGGGCAGGAATATGTCGAAGCTTGGCATCTTCTAGATGTATTCTTAAAAATTAATTAATGCTCTTTCTTTACTTTTAGAAAGTTCCCGTCGGGGCCGGCTCCAAAGCGGAGCCGGTATAATACCCTCAATAGACGGTTTAGAAACCAGACAGGATGTCCGTCGCCGTTTAGTTCCGGAACGCTTCACCGACGGAATCGTCATCGGATTTTTTCAAAATCTATTGAATTATTCAAAAAAGTTGGGGGTGATGGAGATGGGTCCACAAGCTACAAAGATAACTCTAAAGAACTTATTTTTCAACGTTCTCGTGCTCTTTCTCTTCTTTGTCATTCTGCCTACAGCCTCCCCAGATCAAGCAATCGGCCTGAAATTTTCCGAAGACCTTTATGTACAGCCACCCTTTGACAAGAATGAGCACTGCATCCTCCTCATAAGAACTAAAACTTGCAGTTGAGTGCTGCGCAAATCGTGCACAAAATCTGCAAAAATGGCAGAAATCTGTGGGTCTAAAATTGTTTCGGTAACCTTAAGTAAACTTGCTTCGAACTTCGGGCACTTAAAAACGTGATGGCTTGATTCCGGACAGGTAGTATGATGTTCTACGAAAGATTCGAATTTCAAAAGGAAAAAGCCCGACGTTTTTCCTCGTCTAATTGGCCGGTAACCACAAAGGGTCTGTTAACAATGTATTTTGCAGCACCTCCTCCTCCTCACCGCCCTCATGTTTTCCCTCCGGGCCCTATGGAGATGTCCGTTTCTCTCCTCCTCTTCAACCCCTCTATTTTATTGTTGTCAGTTTTCACACTCGACGAGCCTTCTGTTTGCCCACACACCCGATCCAAACAAGAGAATACTAGAAAGGCCGCTCTATTGACCCGACGCATTCAAATTCTATGCTTTTTTCATCAGAAAAACTTCATTTTTCAACCACAGCAAACATGATTGACGTCCTGTTATAAAAATAAATAAAAGAGGAGGAATGCGTGTAAAAATAGCGCCTCATTTAATACCTTTCTAGTATGAAGTTATTTACACGTTTAACTCATAAGCTATCGTGACATCTAACATTGTAAATTCCTTTAATTACGGCCCTATGGTCATTTTATACACTCGAATGTTATGGAAAAGGATCTTAAAAACGGGTCTCTTCGAGGATGTTTGACCAGTTTAAGCCGCGAGAGTTGGGATTAGCGCGATGGTGGAAGGTGGCTGTCGTCTCATTTGGGAAGAGGCGTAACTCCAGCATCCAATCCTCGTTCTAGTCCTCCCACTGCGCTTAAACCAGAAAAAAAGTCAACAAAACAAAGAAATTAAAGCACATTTCCGTCGCTTAAGAGCAAAATTTGGCTTTTTTATCCAGTTTCATAATATTGGCTATTTTTAAGTTTTTAGTTCACCCAGATCTTTTTTGTCAAATCTTTTTTGTCTCTTTTTTCGTTATGCTCTTGATTTTTTGGACAGAAATATCCTGGTTTTCAATGATTTTTAAAAGCGGTTGTGAATTCGGCTAGCATTTTACCTGCTTTAATCCTCAACCCTACGGGACTCTTGGCACTTTAGCAAAGACCAAGTTTTTCCTTTCCAGTTTAAAGGAGGTTTTTCCAGGGCACAAAAAAAAAATACAGGAAAATGCGCAGAAATCCAGTTGACAGGTCCGAAAATGCCCAAAAGTCTAGCGAAGAGAAAGGTTTCTTGGGCAAAAACCAAGAAGAACGCTTAAAAAATCCTGTATAAAGGGTGGTTTCGATGAAAATCGACGAAAACGCCTGAACATTTAATGGAAAACTTCTCAAAACCTATCAGAAGGTTGTTCGAAAATTCTATTTGGCGGACTTTACATTCTTCGTAATACGACTTTTGGAGCGAATTTACAAAATTGACCGTTACTAATTTTGTCGAAGTTACATACTTGTAATCGGCTTAAGTCGTAAAATTTGCCGACTTCACAATCTCCGAAATTTTGACCTGAAATCTGTGTTTTTAAATTTTTTTAGTGTTTTTAAATTATCGTTTCTGTCCGGGTTTGATTTTTCTCATTGAGGTCGGCACTTTCTTAAAAGAAAATTATTGCGATACCCTCAATCCCTCGACGGTTTTTGGGAGTATGTTTTTTGGAATAAAAATTATTTTCTTGTTTCTGTGGCAAAGTTTCCTTCGATGCCGCCTCTAGTTTTACCCTAAAATAGGAAACCGCATTTTTTCTTTCTTTTTTCTGGACCCCTTCTCTCTTTCTTTTTTTTATGACTTTAAAAACTGTCACGAGGCCCAAATCCTGAGTGACTTCTGTTCTATTAATTGGCTACAATATTTTTAACAATGGGGATTTTCCAGCCCCCTTTTTAAGGGTTTAAAACGATTTTAGTCCAGTTCCTTCTTAGGTCGTTCACCCCAGACGAGAAAAACTTGTCCCGGACTGTTTTTGTTTGAACCTCCCTTAAGGGTAAAAAAAAAAAAATAGATTCAGACTTGTTGCGATACCCTCAAGACCATTTTCAGGAATTCCAAACAGAAAATTACATAAAATACTAAATAGTAAAAATAAAAAATCTCGCAAACTTCCTAACCGAATTACCTTTACATACTTGAAAAAAAGCCAATTTTACCTCAGTCATTAAATTCTAGGTTAAGACCCATCAATATTTTCCGCAGCAAACCCTTGCTTATAAAAATTCCGAGCTTTTTATTATTAAAAAAATTATGTTTAATTTAATTTTACTGCGATGAAAATTCCAGGCTTCCAATATGCTTTTTGTGGTAACCCTAAAGGAAAAAGTGAGGTTTTGAAAAGCCAAGAGGGCATTCACCCCTGGGGAAAACCTGCTTCGGAAGTCCTCCCTTTACCTTTTCCGCTAAATGAGGTGACAACCACATTTAGCACATTTTATTTAAAAACTTGATTATCTACACCAGGAAAAGGGGAAAAAAAGGCGTTCAAAATTTATATCTGACGCTTAATATAATGAGCTTTTACTGATAGGATAGTAAATAAATTATTTATAATTGAGAGTTTAATTTTTCTGTTGTTTGTACATGGTCATTCACACTTAATTTCATAAACCTATTTTGCTGAATTTTTCTCTTTTTTATGGGGATTTCTTTTTTCCAGGTTTATTTGCCGGGAAACCATTTTTTTTTTAAGTTTTCCAGGCGTCTTTTTGTTTGTTTTTTTGATCCAAGAATTGCATATTTTACCAAATTTTGTTAGTTTTCTCAATATTTATACCCTTTTTACCCGGTTTTTTGGAGTTTTCGGTTTCTTTTGAGCCTTTATCTTGGTTTATTGACTAGGAAACCTTATTTTTTATCCGAATATCGGTTGATTTTTTATGTTTTTGTCCCTGGTTCTGTACGTTTTTAGATTTTTTTCTACTAAAGATGAAGGGCGTTCTTTGGCACCTCGGTGAATTTGTGAAATCGATCGTTTTATTTTAATTTACTTTTTAAATATAAATTCGGCACTGAAAGATAAGATTATAGTGTCTCGAGTTTCGGCGCCGTTTCATATCGCCTGATTTGCCCCCCTCCTCGAAAATTTCCGGCTACTGTTCCTGGTGAACGTAAAAGACCCTTCGACATCCGATGCAGGTAGCCAAAAGTAAAAGTCAAGTGCAATAAACTCCCAATTAAAATTTGGGTTTTCCCCACAGGCTATTATTGCACGTTTCAAAAAGGCTGTAGGGATTTAACCAGCTTATAAGGGATAAGCTGTCCTTATTCATTTAACTAGCCACTTTTGAATGACTTTTCGTTCTTTCAAAAATATTCGGGAAGCCCTGCACTCTTTTCCGGGTTCGAAAAACCCTAAATTACAAATCAGTGTGCTAAAAATACTTGGTTTTCCACTTGAATTCATAAAATGTCTTGAAAGCAGTTTTTTTAACTTATGTTGAAAAATCTAAGAAACATCAAGAAAAGAGATTCTCTATTGGGAATCAGTATTGCCAACCTTTCATTACGGTTAGTAAAATTAACCTCATCATACCAAAAAAACCCCTTTCGACCAGATTGATTTTTTTTAGTTTCTTGATGGAGAAATCCTCATATTTCCCCAATTTCAAGGCGATTTCCTCTCTCCTTTGGCTGTTTAACTTCCTTTTTACCAGGTTTTGAGCTTTGTCTACCTCCTAAGAGTCTAAAGTTTAGGCCAAAAAAACCCATTTTCAACCAATCTTCCCGTGAGTTTTTCAGCCGAGAAACCTATTTTTCATTCAACAGATTATTTACTTTCCTCTGTCCAACATCATTTTTGACTTTTTCTGCGTCCACTCCTCAAAATTTTCACTACTCCCCCACAGATCTCGTAAATAATCCATTTACTGATTTTTGTGTATAAACGGAGGTTCAGAAATGATCACTCCTTTTATTTTTTTAACTATTAAAAATCGAAAAAAAGTTAAATGTAAACTTCCCTTGTTTTTTGACGAAAAATTTAATGCAATTATCGAATTTTGTTTTTGGTGTACAGGGTGTCCCAGAACGACATTAACTTCGTTATTTTAAAAGTGAACCCCTATTTTTTTTATTTCAGATTCGCAATCTACGCAAAATTTCAATTGGACTTGAATATTCATATTGCCTCTTCGGACAACTTTAAAAAATGCCAAATTGAGCGTTATTTTGCTCTAAAATCCATTAAAATTGACCTGAGACACTAAATAATGTTGTTTAATTTCTCTCTTTTTTTCCCCCCAAGGATTCTATCACAAATTCAAGCATCTATACCTTCTGCATCACTAGTTATCTACTCCAACATCGTTATCCCCCCATTTTTCATTTCAGAAATGAAAAGAAGAGATTTTTTTCAAAGAACATTTTCTTATGGTTTGAAATCGCTACCTTCTATTTTTGAGATGTATTTCACTAAAATTTCGGGCCAAAAGAAAATTTTTTTAAATAAGTCTCCTCCATTGGGTTTCTCAACTAAACTAAGTTGTAAGAATCGATAACTGGTGATGCAGAAAGTTTAGAAGCTTGAATTTGTGATAGTTGGAATCCTCGAAAAAACAAGTGAAATTTTAAAAAAATTTGGTGTCTCAGGTCAATTTTAACGGATTTTAGAGCAAAGTAGGGCTAAATTTGGCATTTTTTAAAGTTGTTTGAAGAGGTTATATGAATAGTCAAACCAACTTGAAATTTTGCGTAGATTACGAATCTGAAATAATACAAAATAGGGGTTCTCATTTAAAATAACGAAGTTGGTGTCGCTCTGGAACACCCTGTACACCAAAATCAAAATTCGATAATTGCAATGCATCGTCAAATAACAAGTAGCGGGTTTAAATTTAACTTTTTTTCCGATACTCAATAGTTTAGAAAATGTGTATGTGACAATTTTTTTGTTTCGCAATTTTTTTTAGGTCATCCATCCTAGAAAAATCTAAAACTTAGTTCTTTATTTTAAATATAATTGAAGTCCATGGCTTTATGGAGGGACTTTCCTACGCGGAAACGTATACACAAAGTAGGCTTCAGATTAGCATTTAATCCGGGAATTATCGGCTAATCTTGTTAAATCAGGCATTCAGATGATTCTGTGGAAGGGACTCTTTGTGTAAACTGACTTCTCTGTCATTATTTTTTTAAACTAAAATAATTTTTTGGAAGCGAAAAAAAAATTGCACAGGTCAAACAGTGTTGATTGTTGATGATGACCGGGAAAAACCCTCTCTCCCACCACCCCGTACTTTAAAATAGGGTGAATGGAGGGGGGCGTTAGTGAGAAACCTTTCGCTCCTCCCTCTCAGTCAGTGTTCAGTGATCAACAGTAGTTGCAGTCGTGGTTATAGATGCTTACGAACACAGCAGTGGATTTATCCTATCCTAATCCGTAAGTACTTCAAATTTTTTTTGTCTCCCCTACAACATTTTCAACTTTTTAGTTGCACTAACTTTTTTATAAGCAATAACCAACCTCGTACAGTCAATGAACCGATAGCCGTTCCTTCGTTCCTCAATGTAAATATTTTATTGGAGCACCCTTCGAGGTCCAAAAAAAATTTTTTTGATGTAACCGGAAGTCGGGGAGATGGCGCCATTTTCCAAGTTTCCATGGAGATGCACTCCCTTGTTTATGTGTATCAACCCCTCGCCCAATCTCTCAGCTCCTAATAAAACGGCTTCTTAAAAGGTTGGATAAAACAAATTCCCAACTGTTTATAGTATTTAGTCTTAGTCAAGGTTCAAAGTTCTATTATTATAAAATAATTTTTCTAAAAAGTAGTCTAGAATATTCCACAAGAAATGTTAGGCTTATTTTGCTCGTAAGTATAATGGATTTTTAAGTGTTACTCTGTATACATCTGTCCGAAAGAGAAGTTCCATGATTCTGTGCCGCTAGGACGCACGTTTTGCTATTTCTTTCACGTTCTTTCACGTTTTGTTTTTCTTTCTCTGGGGTCACTTTTTAAGCGGACTTAAAACCTGCTGACTTTTTATTCTGCCCATCCTAAAGTTTTTAACTATTTTTTTAAAGTTTAGTAGGGTCGAATATTTTGTTTTAAGATACATATATCAAGACTGCCGCCGACGAAAAGGCGACGGACGGACAACCTTGGCTTCAGTCATAAACGGGACGTTTTGGTATAGATCGAAAATTGGTCTTCTACTATTTTTTTCCGTCTTTAAATAAAATTTTATTGTGATACCCTCGACGGTTTTTGAAAATGGGGAAAGGCATCATCTTGGGTCAAAATCGCCAGTAATCTAGTTTTTCTGTAGGTCGCCTTTTTAACTCGAAAATAAAGTTATTTTGATACCCTCCAACGAAGACTTTTGAATTGCCTTGTCTGTTTTTCCGGCGGTCGTCGGATTTCTCCGATTTTAACAAAAATTTTATGTAACCTCCCTCTTGTGGTTATCTTGAAATTGTTGAGCGCTTTTTTCGAAAAATGGCGGAGTCCGTCTAACCTGTCTAAAGCTTTCGATGGGAGAGTAAAAGTAGCCACGGTAATAAATGAAGGAATGTTTGTTGGCTGCCTTGTTTTTTTCGGAACTCCGCATTAAATTAACCAAATCATCCTACCATTTTTACCTTGAAAATGGGTTTATGTTATTGTGTCGGTTCAACAGTTCAAGAGTTCATACACTAATAATTAGTAGCACATTCTGTTTGTTTTAGGATTTCTAAATGGTTGTCTCTTTCTGATTTTTTTCGAATTGTGACCATAGTTTCGTTATTATTATTTTTTTTTTATTTATTTAGGGCGTGATGGGCGGTTTCTTAAGGTGGTTGGCTAGATTGTATCTGCTTGTCGGTTGCACGCCTCTTCATATTACTCGTGCTCGGGTGAAACACAAAAAAGGTTCCATTAGTTTCCCAGGCCACAAAACGCACACCCCATGACATTGTGTTCGCCGCAATTTTTTTTCTTCCCTCTTCCTAGAAAGAAGAAAGAGAGCCGGCCCTCGCAAAATTCAACGCCCCAACTGTAAAATTCGCCAACCTTTCGAATGTAGAAATTTTTTCGTCCGGAAAAATGCCTTCTTTTTTCAACGTTAAGTGTTCCTCAGAAAGTTTTAAATGGTATCCACGTGTTTCTTCAGCTGGTTCTTACTCTCAAAACTCCCTATTTCGGTGTTTTAAATTTATTTTCTCGCAATTTTGGGGGTAAATTTGAGTATTGAATCGCGTAAATTTGAGGGGAAACACGTCTAAGAAATTGTTTTCGTATTGTGAATTATAGCGTGAAAAACATTTTTCTTGTCAACTTCCTCAAAAAAGTTATTGTTTTACCCTCCACCACGGGTTTTGGTGGAAGGGTCTTCCAGACCCCGGAGGGTCAATTCGATTATGGATCTACACCGATCTCAATTTGTCCGTCGTTCCGGCCGGACGGCCGGCATAGTTTTTTTAATCGGTGAACAAGAAAGTAACAAGGGCGATTTTTGAATGTCGCAAAAATGGCGGAGATATGTCTGTTTGAAATTTTAAAAAATTCGCTGCGGCGTTGGTTCGGTTTTCACCAAATTTTCACCAAATACCTAGGTACTCCTTATATTTTTTAAGAATTTTTGGTGTAAAAAAATTTTTTTTTAGTAGGGAGAAATTTCATACTTCCACCCAAGCGAGAAAGACATCCCTTTTGCGGCAAAAAGCCCATTATTTCTTGCTTGATACTTCAAAGATTTTTTGAAAAAAAAAAAAGTAAAAATTCGTACATAAAAGTAAATAAACCAAAAATTCGAAAAAGAAAAAAAAAAAAAAAAACTTGAAATTTGTCGGAAAAACATAACATTTCGTCGCGTTAGTTCTAACACCGGACAAGTCATTTTTCCAAGGTTTTCAGGAGAGCCAAAATACGGATTAATTTCTCATAGGAATCAATGCATCACCTGTTGGCTAAATCGTGAACTACGTGTTTTTATGTTGGTAATAGGGTTAAAATACCAACGGAATTCAATTCTCCACAAAATTTACCATCAGAAGCAATGCCTAACTCAATATTGATAAAAAAATTACTTATCCGGTGATAGACCCAACCCGACGATTTAACTTCAATATAATATATTTTATTTTATTATATTATTATACTTCGTTATACTTCACCCTCCTATGTTGTTCCTTCTCTTAAAGGAAGTTTACGTTGGAAGCTCTTCAAACTAGTACTTTTTACAACATTTATAAAAGTTTTTTTCGGAGAAACGTAGGAAACGAAATGATCTTTTTTAGGGATTAATTTTGGGAAATACATTTGGCTCTCTTGTCTTGGGGGAGTGGTATCTTTGAAGTAGCTGTTTTTTCCGACATTTCCCCTGAGGGTTTTCACTGACGTCTGGAGGACTTTACGTCGTGACGTAATGGGAGGAGGGTAAGAAAAGGTAATCCTCTTAGAGCTCTTACAGATGTCTATAACGAGCTATATTATTGGTCCTTTTCGAAAAACTCCCGAGCACTGGAGGGCACAAGTCGAGTGTATAATTGTTCCCTATACCGGACCCACCTTAATCCAATCCTGGGTTCAGTTTCTTTGTCCTCCTTTTATTTAAATTCCAACCCACCCTCATAATCCTTCCATTGATACATAGACCCACCCCCGCTGGGGGTAACATCCTCAATGCCTTCCGCCTCACGTGCATTCGCGAAAAAGAAATCTGGGACCTTCTTTCATCCAGATATCTTTTCAGCTACTTCTTTTTCGCTTAAATATGATTTCAAAAAAGGCAGGAAACATCTTTCAATTTTTATATGTATTTTTTTTTGTTGCAGATTGGGAGGGGGCATGGCGAGCAGCTACTTGAAGGGGAGCCCTATGCAGCCAATGATGGGATCACACCATCAATACCATGGTCACGTCCCATCGTTAGCAACCCCTTTCGGTATTTCCCACCACCTAGATTCACCGATACCTTATCCCCAAGGTAAGAAAACATTTCTATTTTGTCATCTTAAAATCCGAAGAAAAAAGTTCAGCCCCTACATTTCAACCATTAAATCGTTTTATTTTGAATCGGGCGGTAGTAAATTGGCTGACTACCGACTGCGCCGAAGTGACTACCTGGATTGAAAAATTATTGCCAACTGCGCCGGGAGTCCTATCAGATAATCTCTTGGGCTCTAAGCCTATGACCAACTGCGCCGAACAAAATAAATAAGCAATAGAAGTATCTAACCAGCGCAACCTTGCGAGAGGAAAAAAATTAACACCCTAGAGGTATTTAACGAGCGCATCCTCCCGAGAGGAAAAAAATTAGCCCCCAGGGGTATCTAACGAGCGCATCCTCGCGAGAGGAAAAAAATTAACCCCTAGAGGTATCTTACGATCGCATCCTCGCGAGAGGGAAAAATTAACCCCCTAGTGGTATCCAACGAGCGCATCCTACGCTTCCTCGTTCCTAGATTCCTTAGGTACAGTCATTTTTTTTCCATTTTTAATCATTAAGGCCGGGTGAAAGGTGCCTATGTTTCGTTTTCCCCAAAATAAATAATTTCGGCGCAGTTGGTATGCGGCGCAGTTGGTATCGGTAATGACAGCGGATTAGGGGTACCCTTGGAGTCCCGGCGCAGTTGGCCTTTTTTCGGCGCAGTTGGATAGAGCCCAGTAAATTGGGCCAATCCTATACCTGCCCGTATCAATCTGACCCTTGACAAGTTGGTAAATTCGGCCAAACTTTGGTTTTAGGCTTGTAAGTAAATTCGGCCAATTAATGCTTGAGGTTGAGGCGAGTCTGTATTAAAAAAATATACCATTAAAAACAAATATAAAATAAAAACCTTATTTTTTACAAATTTTTAAAAGTTTACATGTTTTAGGTAGATTTTTTAAGTTTTTTATTTTTTACTTTGTCACAGAATACGAATACGTACAACTTACGCTTCTTATTAAATTAATTGCGGAGCAATTTATTTATTATTACTTTTATTAATAATTAACTGAATAATCTTATTTTGAAATGTCTTTTCATAACAATTTTGTATTTAATTTTCGTTAATTCCAATTAGCATTCAAAATCTACAAAGTAAATATACTAGTAGGTATATTTTTTCACATTGACCGAATTTACATATAAACTATTTCCACAAGTTGGCCGAATTTACAAAAACACTCGTTCCACAAGTTGGCCGAATTTACATGTCTGTATCCCATAAAGTCATCAAATTGGCCGAATATACAATCGCCCGGGAAAGGATTAATTTAAAAATTTAATTGCTCTTCTGCAACTGAGACATAAAGAAGGGGAAAAATGTTTGAAATTTGAAAGTTGGCACAACTGCTGCCTTTAAAATGAGTTCGGACCCAGTCAGATTATTATTTGTTCTTGAGCTTCAAATATACTCGTTTGCCCCTTCAAAAATTTTGGTTTTTTTTTTAAAATTAAAAGTTGCCAAAAAAATAGCAATAAAATTTATAAAAAAATTTTTCCGCCACTATTTCTACGTATCTCATTTTTAAGGTTAATGTGGATAGGGTAGGTTTTGCGGCACTTGTAGCGCTTTAAAAAATGATAACAAAAATTAAAATGCAGCAAAATTCTACCTTATCTCTCATTATCAATTCCTCTTATCATCACCGCCCATCTTAGCTTTATGGCCGATCCATACGCAACGTATAACTTGCGCAAGTAAAACTGAAAAATATTATAATATTTAAATTATAAAATTATAAATATTTAGAGCCCCGCTGCACCCGATTTCTTTGACCTCGCGACTTTTTTTTTTATGGAACAATTTTATTATGCCAAGTTTCAACTCTCTTTTTAAAAATTGCTGGCCCTATGTGAAGCCTTGAAAATGATCCTAATTACCTAAAAATAAATAAATCTTTTGGGTTTTTATCAACTAATCCAGTAATGCGGTTATAAATTCTAAGAGATACAGGAATGAGGGTTTAAGTTCCTCCACAGAACGCAATAAATTTTAACTAATAGTCAATTAGTCCTGATTAGAGATTAGTTAAATTAGTAATCAATAATTTAAAATTGACACTACTTTTATATTATTTATCTGATTAATTTTTTTAAAATTATGTATGCTTCTTTTCGCTCCCTGTTTATATTTACTGGGAAGACGGTGGCAGACACAATAGTAAATATTTTCGAATTATTCATTTAAGCCTGGGGCTATTTTACCAGTACCTCAAGGCTTTCGCCTCCCTTTATGGAAATATTGAATTTATTGAATAAACTCATGTTTACGATATAAATATTTATGAGATTCGCCTGAGATTCGAAAGAAAAAGTCTGGTTTGTTCCACGCGTGTAATAACTGAGAGTAAAGTGGCAATTCTTGTTAGTATAAACAGGGGCCAATTACTCCCCGGGGGTTGAAATGGGAACGGGAGACGGCGGGGTGGAAAAAGAGCTTTTAGGTTTTCAGATGAGTTGATAAAGTGCGAGGTGTTAAGTAACAGTCTCGTTTTTACAGTTGACACTTTTTCCACGGTAGAGATCCCCAAACATTGATGCTACAAAACGTTGCCTCGAATAACACTAATAACCTTTCCCCTCTAGCCCTGTGAAAAAAGAAAAAAATAAGCTCGTATTTCTAATAAATTATTTTGTCACTTTTTAGCCACCTTCGGTTTTTCTGTTTTGAATAATAAATATTGGGATTTTGATAAATTAAGCATATTTTAACTTTTAGAGAATTTTTATAAAAACCCTAAAATGAGCAGTTCAAAAAATTGTATTTTATTTGAAGTAATTAATGATAAATCCGTATTTTTCAAGTTTAAATATAGATTTTTTTTTTCTACACAGAGCAATCGGAAATGAAAACAAAAGATTATTTCGTATTTGTATTATTATTGAAAGTCCCTTAATCTCTTTAAAGCAGTTTCCAATATAAACAATCGGTTTTATTTCGAGTTTGTTCGTCTTGCTAAACCTTTACAATCGAGTCTTTTGACTTAAAAAACGTAAAAGTTGAAAATGAGACAAACGAAATTGAATAAATTCTGTAAGTACATCATTTTTAATCTTTATTTTGTCAATTTTTATTTCATTCAGGTCCCTGTTCAGGTCCTGCATATTAATTAATAATTATTAATCAGTGTTAAACGATTTTAACTTCCTTAAAGAAGTTATTGTGATACCCTCCACGTCGGGTTTTTGGGAGGGGTCTTCCAGACCCCGTAGGGCAAATTCGAATATGGATCTATACCGATCTCAACTTGGTGGTTCCGGCCGGCCGGCCGTCCATCCGTCCGTCCTTTATACCCTTTATACGTCCCCCTCCTTTATACTTCTCCCTCCGTTATACTTCCACCTCCTATACTGTTACTTCTCTTTAAGGAAGCTCTTCAAACCAGTACTTTAACTTACCTTAAGTTACTTCTGTTTATCATTTGAAGATGAGTTTTTTCTCTGAGAGAATGGTTAGGAATGAACATAAGATTTGGGCATTAAAACTGAGTAAAACATGAGTTGTTGGATGACCCATCACAATCTTCCGTCTAGGAGTTATGATTTTTGTTTCATTTTCCCAAAAAAAATCTGAAGAAGTAGACCCCAAATCCGGGCTATGAAGCTTAATTTGTTAAGGGAAGTTGAAATATGACAGTTTTTTTAGGGAGAAAAATAAAATCTTCAAAAAATCATAAGTACTATACGGATTTTATTCTGCCTGATTCTGGCCGTAGTGACCCATACGTGCTCTGAATATTTCCCGCTAATTTTAGGCGGCCAATTTCAAATCCATTGCTCCCAGCTGTTCTAAACTCTGAATTATTCTTGGCCATTCGCCCTACCGGGATGATGATTGTTCGTTTTAAGCCTAAAATATAGTACAAGAACTCCTTGTCCGATTTGAGCTATGAAGCAAATCGTCGCGGTCATACTAACACCAGACAAGTCATTTTTCCAAGGTTTTCGGGAGAGGCAAAAAACGGATTAATTTATCATTTGAATCAATGCATTACCTGTTGGCTAAATCGTGAACTACACGTTTTCTGTTGGTTATAGGGTTAATCTGCCAACGGAATTCGATCCACCACAAAATTTACCATCAGAAACAATGGCTAACTCAAAACTGCCAAAAAATGACTTGTCTGGTGTTAGTATGACCGCGACGAAAACTCCCGAATTACGGTGAAGATAATAGAACTTGATACTTACTAATTAAATATATCTGTTATTCAAACAGACTGGGCGCCACGAAGGCCGAAAATTAATCCGATGGGGTCCCCTTTAATCCTTTCGTATCATCTTGAAAGCTTTTCAAAAAAGACCACCCTGAATTCGATAATTATCGTCGTAGAAACAACGTTCTACGTTTCTGTTTACAGATTAAAATTTTAAAAAAAGAAAAGACCTTGGAACAGTTACGTCTTTCAAACTTCCGAATTACACCCTCCATATTGTTATTAGACGTTAAATCTCCCCTCGTGCTATGTATCAATGGTGACAATGGTGGTATTAGCGATACAGATAGCGGAGGGGTGAAGTTTCCAGTCCGCCATTGGCCGTTTCATGGATACATCTGCTTTCTAAATCCCCTCTCTGTACGTATATTCATATCGCTTTCAGAAGAAAAAAAGAACAGAAAAATAATTTTTTAAAGCTTCATTTTTTTAAACATCTATTCTTGTTTTTGTGTCTTCTGTAATTCCCTTTTTTTGTTTATATCTTGAGGTCGACAATCAAATTGATCTTTGAGCTCATCGGGACTACCTAGCAATCGCCAGAAAATAGTTAAAATTATTATTATTACTTTAGGCAGATTTTAAAAAATAAAAATTACCCTTTTTTTTTCTCTCTCGTCTCTGTTGTAATGCTCAAGTTCTTCCGTCTCATTCCGTTAAGGAGCAATGATTTTTTTTTTGTATTATGCCGAGTGCGCCCTAATAATCCTTCTCGCAAAAAGGTAGCAAATGATTGAAAATAATTATTTTCTTTGAACCTACGTAACTTATAAATTAATCCCAACAACCTGAAGTAGAAAAATATCTTTAAAAAGTGCCCAAAAATCCGAAGAAAGGAATGTTTCGAAGAGCAAAAATTTAGTAAAACTCCTTGAAATGGGGTAAATAAAATGCGGTTGAATTATAGTTTCTTGGTTGATAAACATAGGCTTTTTTTTCTTCTTTATTTGACCTCTTTTTAGCCCTTTTGGAATATGCGTTATTTTCCATTTAAAGCTCTATGATAGTTCTTACAAAAACTGACTTTGAAATAGGCGTGTGATATAAGAGAAATGTGCGCCTAGGAAAATGATATCCATACAAAAGGGAGTAGGGAAGAATAAAAAAAAGTTACTCTTTCAGAGAGTGACATCCCAGCGAAGGGACCACTGTTTTTTTACTCCTCGGTGACGATGAAGGGATGGCGGGGGGTGGGGATATAAAAGAGAGGAAAAGGGCAGGGAGTGCGGTGACACAATGGTGGAGCAGTGATTGTTTTGGGGGGGTGTTGTTGTTCGTCGGATTAGCCCTCAGACAGTGGGAATGCTACAGCTGCCCCGAGTTCACCCTCTCTCAAGCTCACTCAACTATCTTTTTCTCTCGCTCTCCCTCTTTTTACTATTCTCCCTCTGATTCATGAATTACGAATTATACTCATAAAAAAGATTCTATTTTAATCGAAATCGACCGCTTTTATTCCCTGCCAAGGTATTCCAATTTAAAATCTTGAATTCTCCATATAAAAATCGCTTTTTTGCTTCATTTTTACATTCTAATTATTGTTAAAACAGGAGTATTTGCAAGATTTTCCTGGAGGGGTAACGGGGTTATATTAAGAGGCAGCCTCCGGTTTATCCGCCCTAAAATGGGGTCAAATTTTGAATATCAGACGCAGAAACTGCCCATAAAAAATTTTCGCTAATAATTCCGAGAAAAACGAGTTATTACGTAGAGTAAACTAAGCAAATAAGGGAGTTTTTGGCCCCAAGTACCAAGAAAACAAAAATCTGTTTTAAGGGAGTTTTTGGCCCTAAATACCAAGAAAAACAAAAATCTGTTTTAAAGGGTTTTTTTGGGACCAAAAACTTGGAAAACCCAAAAAAATCTCTTCAGAAGGAGCTTTTTCGGCCAAAAATCCCAAAGAAAACTGAGGTAATCTCCAGAAAATCTGGTCAAAATAAAGTTTCTCGGCCTAATGACCCAGGAAAACTCTCAGAAATCCGATGAGAAGGAGAGTTTGAGGCTTAAAGAACGAGGATTACGCCAGAAAATTTTGTCAAGGGGGTTTCTGTTCGAAAAACAAAAGAGATCTGAAAATCCGGTAAAAAGTTTTTTTTTGTTGAGCGAGGTAGAAAAAACGCAAAAATCTAATTTTTTAATTGAGAGGGGGTTATTACCTTCTTTGGTGCCCTTGACGTCTTTTGTGCCGGCCGTCCGTCCCCCTTTTTTCCAAGAACACTTGGTTTTCACAAAATTCAAATATAAAGCTCTCGAAATAAATTGTTGTGATACTCTTGGCTGACGATTTTTTTGGTGATGGGTCTTCCAGACCGCTTATGGTCAAAATGACTTCATTCATATAGAACGATGTTGTATCGGGACGTTGCCCTGAAAGTTTTGAGGAGCTGGGGTTACCTTTCCGAGGTGGCCCTGTCTTCTAATCCGGCTTCCAGGGGATTTTAATATTAATGCACTGTCTGCTCCATCTTGGTGTTACGTGACACTCACCGTACTCCATCGGAAAAACATAAATACATAAACAAACGTCTCTTAATTTTAAATTTCAAACTACTCCTCCCTGTTTTAAAGATGAAAGGGGCTGAACTATGATATAATTTTTTGGTGATTGTTGTGGGTGTCGTTGGTGGGATGGTCCAGGTGTCATGGCTGCCGAACCGGTCCTTGCGACTATAAATACCACGGACTCGGTTCCCCATCTTGTTAACCTTTGTTTTCTATTTTTTTTTCTTCTCTCCTCAGGTATGAACCCACGTAAACAACGGCGTGAGCGGACTACGTTTACAAGGGCACAGTTGGACGTCTTAGAGGCCTTATTTGCGAAGACGAGGTACCCTGATATATTCATGAGAGAAGAAGTAGCGCTCAAAATCAATTTACCGGAATCCAGAGTTCAGGTGTGTATCTTTTTTGTATAAAATTTTTGTTTTTTTGTTCCCTAATCATTAATGCACACATAGGCCGGAGGCCTTTTGTCCCCTTCGATGTTTAGGGGTGATGTGTTCATCCTAACCAAACAGTAGCCTCTTCTATTCTAGTTGTAAACCGTTTGGTCTATTTGTCAAACGCATGTCGGCAAAGGTTTCCCAACACAAATAAGGGCCAAGGGAGTTCTAAAACGATTTCAACACCAGTTTCCGGCTTGGGTTTTTTGTAGGTTGCCTGAAAAAAACAATCAATTCTCTGCTGCGTTTTTGATATACGCTCCAATGATCGAAAAAAGACAGTTTACTTGTTTTCTTAAAGACCGAAGTGGCTAAACTGGTTTTGTTTCTCTGTGTCTTCGTTGTCCCTCTCTTTTTTTATTTCATCAACTGGTCACCAAGATTAACTCCACCCTCTATAAGTTCCTCCAACCACCAATAATTTAATGAAAGCACCAAATTCATGGACTTTCTGGGAATTTGTTGTTAGCAATGCTCTGTTAACCCTGGAAGATTGGTCCAATAGATTTTGCAGCTTATTCCATTTTGCTCATCCGAGCAATTGAGGGAACAAGATCATAGGTAGGCCTCTGTTTATCCGGAGTACAAATCACTCTTTGCTTAGCGATAACCGTTCTGCAATGAAAATTAAATGATTTACCCTGTATTCGTCTTTAAAAGTTAAAGGTCGCAAATATAAGGATTTGATGTTTGACGTCACAAAGCGAACGGGGGAACAATAGGGAGATTTAAAAGGGAAAGGGAGATTGATCTAATCAGACTGATGAAAGACGAACTTTTTGCTGATAGGATGAAGCTTTGATATTAATGGGGCATGATAAGGAGAGTTTATTGTGCAGGTAGTGAGGGGGTTTGGTCACCTGCCAGGGTAAAATGTACTCCACCTAATTGGCGGGGGAGGGCACGCTCGATAAGAGATATGCTAACGATCCTAACAAAGCATATACACACCCCTTTACGGCCTATTAATCCTAAGACTCTTAAATGCCTCGAACAAATTAGATTGTCCAATTGTTCCGCCCTCTTTCATCCCCTTTTATCTTCTAAATCGTCACGTGCGATGAATTTTTCGATGAAAATCTAAGTTTTGAAATGTTTTTTTGTAGGTGTGGTTTAAGAACAGAAGGGCGAAATGTCGCCAACAACTTCAGCAGCAGCAGCAGCAACAGCAGGCCGCCGCTCAGGGTACGAAAAGTAGCGGTGGGAGTAAGACGACGAATAAATCTTTGAAGTCTTCACCGTGTTCTCCGCTGGGACTGGATGAAATAAAGACGGAGCCGATAGCAAAGACGTGTTCGCCGATCGGTGCTGGAAGCGCTGCGAGTTCAGGTGTTGGAACTCCGAGTCCGCCGTTGACGCCGGCTTATCCTCAACACAGCTCGGACCTTCCAACTTGGTGCTGGGGTCAAGGACAGAACTACCCTCAGGGTTATTCCTACTACGGCAACGTCCACGATTACTTCCCGCCGCCGGGACCCTCTCAACAAATGTACGCAGGAAGCGGAGGTGCTGGAACTTACGACTATCACCACCACGGACATCATCCAGGTTACGGGCCACCTTCGAGACAGCCAGACTGCGCTCACGAACCTTCTCACTCCTACGCCCACGACAAATACCATATCGTCTAGTCCTCAACAAACATATCCTGTAAATAAGTTTTGATTTCCCTTTTTTTTGTTTTGTGATATGCTGCGTTGATGAAACAATAAGTGTCGCTCGATTAAAATTTTGCACATTGCCTAATTTTTTGTTTCATTGTTAAAAACTATTTTAATTTTATTTTAAATGATTTTCCTAATTTAAACAATGAAGCATTATTGTAAATATTTTTTTATATGACATATAAATAGTGTAAATACGGATAGATGTGTCGGAAGTATTATAAAAAATGATTTCGATTTTGTTTTTTATTCTATTTTTTTGTTTAAAGTTTAATTTTTTTTCTTAAAATATGAGTGTTAAATTGTAAACAAAAATCGTTGTACAGGCCTTAAATTTTTATCTCCGGTCTAATATTTTGGCCTTTTAATAGTTTTAGAAATTCCCACGACTTCGGTTTTCTTTAACTGCCCTTTTTTCCGAGATATTTTTTTCAAAATGAAAAATTGTACCTATTTCAATTTAGATACTTGAAATTTCATTTTGAAAAGGCCTAAATTGATGACAAATACTTTTCACAGTTTTTTGTAAACGTGTACATTGTAAGATTTAAAAATGAATATAAATGTAAAAAAAAATATATAACATATTTGATTTGTAAAAAAATTAAAAAAATTAAAAATTTAAAAAAAAAATTTAAAAAAATAAAAAATGTAATAAAGATTTTTATATAATTATTAAATTTTAAAACAGAAAATCATCTCAGGCAATAAAATAAAATGTTGTTTCATCGTGACATTTTGGCGCGAATTTATTTGAAGAAGAAAAAACGTAACGAAAAAAAAAAATTCAAAACAGAATAAAGTGGTCGTTTTATGAATTAAAATGTTTTATTTTCCTACCTCTAAAAACCAGTAAAATTTGTCTCAATTTGGAGAAAGACATTAAAAATCCAATATGAAGGTGTTTTTCAGGCAATTGAGAGAACTGACCAGAAATCTTTAAGTGGCCTGTTGGGATGGTAAACCTGCTTGGTCAACGTAAATCCAAGAATAAAGATTTTCAGGTAGCTTTTTGGCAGATTTAAAAAGGGGGGAAAAAAGTCGGATTTTAATGAAAAAATAAAATACTATGGTATTTTCTTATAATTGAAGTAGGTAGGTACATAAGATCGATGAAGGGTTCGATGAAAACGTCCAGAGGGCGTTAGAGACAAACTTGGATAAAGGCCTAGATTTGACTAGATTTCTGATGATCTATATGAATTTTTTAAATGCCTGTATAAAAAATTCAAGTTAAGATTATGTTTATTTGATGGGAGATTTTTGCTTGGAAGGGGCTTTCGCCATATTACCATGATTACAGAAACAGTGGCCAAATTGGATTAACGTTTATTCTATTTAGAAGGGTTGCAAGTACATATTTTTTTAACCTAGTTTTGAGCTTGATTTTTAATCTTTTATTATTTTTTTTTTTATCATGATCATTATTTTTAATTGAAGAGATATGAAAATTTTGTTTGAAAAATTTTTTTTGTGAGAAATCCTTTTTTTTTTTGTGAAGAGAAAAGGAGGCGCTTAGTGACATCTTTACTTTTTTGTATCCCCAGGGGAGAATCTCGGCGTTGATGAGATGGTACGAAAGAAAGTAGTGTCAAAAATAATTAATCAGGGGAGAGTGAACCCGACCCTTGTGCCACGAAAATAATCACGAGTCCATTAAAGCTCAGAGAGAGGGACTACTTGGTAATTTGGGCGAAAACAGGACTTGAGGGGGTTAAGCCCTTCTAGAGTTCACCACCCCCGTAATTAATAAAGCTAAGCTCGCCGAAGGGGAAAATAGAATTCATTACCCGTAGTAGAAGCAGAGGATTATATGTTGCGGGGGTCGGGACGGTTATTCCTCCATCCCTCCCCGTCTCTCATCTCACTCACGAATAGTTTTCAACACTCCCGAACCATAGTTAATTTATTTTCAATAATAAATTTTCGAATCATCACAAAAAACCAAAAACAAAAATTTTCACCCTTAAAAAGAATCTAAATTATGGCCAAGGGGGACTTTAAGGATTAGTGTAATTAAAGTACTGGTTTGAAGAGCTTCCAACGAAAACTTCCTTAAAGAGAAGTAACAATATAGGAGGGGGAAGTATATGGGAAGGGAAAGTATATTGGAGGGGGAAGTATAACGGAGGGGACGTAAAACGGAGGGGAAAGTATATGGGGGGAAGTATATGGGTGGAAGTATAACGGAGGGTGAAGTATAAGGGAACAAAAGTATAACGAAGGGAGGGAAAGTATAAAGGAGGGAATAAGAAAGAGGGAAGTTTTTTTTTTTTTTTTTTCAAAAAATTTTTAGTTTTTTTTTAATTTTCGAATTTTTTTTACATAAAACATTTCTAATTTTTTTTAAGTTCTTTTTTCGGAAATTCTTTAAGTGTCCAGGTAGAAATAATGGGCTCATTGGCCTAGGGATGTGCCTCTCGTAATGGGTAGAAGTATGAAATTTCTACCTACTTAAAAAAATAATAATTAAAAGTGACAATTTTTTACACCAAAAATTCTTAAAAAATGAAAGGAGTAATTGTTGAAAAATTTTTAAAATTTCAAACAGACATATCTCCGCCATTTTTTCGAAATTCAAAAATCGACCTCGTTGCATTCTTCTTCACCGGCTAAAAAAAATTTGTGTGAAAATTTGGTGAAAATCGGATGAAAACTGTGGCCGTAAAGTGTTCTGGAAAAAATGCTACGGCCGGCCGGAACCACAGACAAAGTTGAGATCGGTATGGCTAAGCTTTCGCTCGACCGACTTTTTTTGTGCCTTAATAATTTCGAATCATTTTCACATTGATTTTGAAGTCTTAATTTTGTGTTGGAAAATTTAGACCTTGTATAAGTTATACTATCTTAAACTCAATTGAAAATGCTGTTTAACCTGAAGCTAAACATGTTCCTGTATGTTATTGTCCTGAATGAATCCTTATGGCGCAATCATCAAAATGAAATGGTACGGATGAATTTAATATCCTCATCTCGGGTTTGCGTGGGCACGTGTCCTAACTAGTATGTAATCCTCGTCTGATTAGAGGGCTCACAATGCGAAAAGAACCTGAAGCCGTTCCACGCACGTCCGTACATAGCGTTTAATCTTCGAAAAACTTAATCAGTGTTTGTGTTCGAAGAAACACGCGTACGACACGCGCCACGAAATGTATCTAATTACTTAGCGGTCTTTTGTCGAGACAACAAAAGCTTTATCGAAATCAATGACTTCATGGTCCGGGGGAAAGTTCATCTGTAGAACCCTACCCCTTCCAATAAATCCATTTGTTCGCTAATGTAATTGATGCTTTTCATCGTCTTCACCACTTTCAGGTGAAGGAAACGACTTTTTCGCCTCCAAAAAAAGGGTTCCTATTGGCCGTAAAATAGAGGAAAACGACCGAAGATGGAGTTCCTTGCCCAGTATAAAAACCCCATTTTACTAAGTTTTCGGTCGTTTTGATTGCTAACACAATGCTCCCTTAGTTGACAGCTAAGTATAAAAATGCTATAACTCGAGAGCGAATAATCCTACTCGAGCGTTTTCCCGCCAATGATACCTACTGAAAGGTCATTGGCTCAAGTTTAGAAGACTAAATATGTATTTAAGTTATCAAGATTTCATATTTTTGGTAGATGGTCGATCCGATGTTTGTATCCAAGTTTAACCGCCTTCTTAGTCCCCCTTCTCCTCTTTACGAGAAACGTCTTGAGGTAATTAAGATGGCGGCGAGGGCGGTGTCCTTAGGTGTTACTATGACAACGTCGAGGGAGAGGAGAGCGAGAAGGAGATACACTCTACCTCATTATCGATTGTTAATTCTCCAAGAGTGTCTCGAGAGGCGAAGGGGGAAGAAACTTGAGGACAAAGTTAGAAGGGAGGATACTCACGGACCACGAGAGGAACATCAACCCGGGAGGGGATGACGGAGGAACATCATTAGCGGAGTTTCCAAACTCGAGAGAAGGGAATAAACAGGGGGCGCAACTTCCTTCGGGGAAAATCACTCCCCTAAAACGAACAAAAGCAAGTTTCTATGTACCCTGAACTAATTACTAATTAAACAGACTTCACACAAATTCCATGAGATTGTCGTACTTTGATAAAGGCCAAAGGATAATGAACGCCATTCAAAATCATATAATAGTTCCAAACTTTCAACATCTATAAGACTGAAGAATAAATTTTAAATCCGGGTGACACCCTCGGAGACCTACCAGTACCTTAGTACCTAGAAGATCTCCAAGTACTTTTTCTACAGCAGAAAGACCTCAAGACTCCTGAAGGATCGAAGGTCTTTATCGATCGGCCGATGTTTTTAAAAATTTTTGCAGAAAATCTCCTCACTAGAGGTTAACCAAATGTTAGCTATTGGTTAAGAAGATAAAGAAAAACAGAGAGATCGTTTTTCGGTCATTTTATCTTTTAGCGATCGAAATAAAAAGCGTACATACGGCAAGTGGATGTCCAGATATTCAATCCAGGTTCTTCAATATTAAATTATGGCGAGACAGATGGTTAAGCTTTTCTATTAACTCTGTTGGTATCAGATCTCCTGGGCACAACATGAGGTCTATATGAAAGTAATTATCCGCCAGTAAGAGATGTTTGAATGGTCGTGTGGGGGAAGGGGGCATCTGCCCCGTCCTGGAGTTCCCCAGGGGTAACACGAGACTAAGCCTTAGAGAGGCCCACCCTCGAAAAAGCCACCCCACTTCTATTAACGTCAAATTACACCGCCCCCGCGTCATCAAAAGGCGGAAAAATCTAAGTCTGTTGCGGTATCGAGGGTGTTCACCCTCTTTTTTCAAAACGTTCCTTCTTTTTCAAACATTTAGCGGTTGTAGTAAAAAAATTTTTATGTGTCAAATTAGAAGTTAATGGGACGTAAAAGGATTTTGAAACGATCCGTGTGATTAAGCCAGTGTGTAAGCTGTTGGCCTATTGTCTGATGATCGGATTCGCCGAGGAAGAAGTTGGAAGAGGATTGAGGTGGATTTCCCGATGAAGGCTTTAATGTTGTTTACCCTTCAAGTATCCATATAAAAAAACCGTGTCGGAAGCTAACTTCTTTAAGTCTGTTGCGGTATCGAGGGTGTTCACCCTCTTTTTTCAAAACGTTCCTTCTTTTTCAAACATTTAGCGGTTGTAGTAAAAAAATTTTTATGTGTCAAATTAGAAGTTAATGGGACGTAAAAGGATTTTGAAACGATCCGTGTGATTAAGCCAGTGTGTAAGCTGTTGGCCTATTGTCTGATGATCGGATTCGCCGAGGAAAGAAGTTGGAAGAGGATTGAGGTGGATTTCCCGATGAAGGCTTTAATGTTGTTTACCCTTCAAGTATCCATATAAAAAAACCGTGTCGGAAGCTAACTTCTTTATTCTTTTCATCCTTAAAAGCTTTTTTGCCTTAAATCTCGCATTTTCTTAAAGCAAAGGCGTAGTCTCCAAAAAATGAGATGATTGCCTAAACCTTTGCGTTTTTGTTGACCTTTTCGCCCAAACTCATACGCCTAAGTATGTTTTTTAATAAAAAGAGTTTGATTTCGGGGTGAATGAAAAAGGTATGAATGGGGCGGAAGCAATAACATATTAAGTGCCCACTAAACCTCGATTTAGGACATCATATTGGACCCTTCGGGGTGGAAAGGGTCTAAAAAAAAGAATCCTCAGAAGGAAGAAAAAAAGTATCTCCGGGTTTTATATAAAATACCTGGCGATCAAAATCCCACGAGATGGACAAAAAACTATCAAAGGGAAAACTGGAGTTTTGATATGAACTCACCTGTAAAGGAAGTTGTAAATCAGGGCCGGACAAAAGGGTCTGTCTGACGATTAAGGGCGGCTACCGGGGAAAAAAGACCACCGAACTGGGGGTTACTTTTATAATACAAAGCACGTATGTTTTTAATCCTATTTAATTTCCGAAAATGTTCCCTTTGTTTAAATGGGATCCTGAATTTAATTAGTCAGTTTGTTAATTGGATGCTGTACTTGAAAATTTTTAATTATGAGGAAAACTTCAAAAGATTTTAACAAAATTAGGTCTAGAAGTGAGTTAGGAAAGAAAAAAAAAAGGATCGAACGTTCGGAATTCAGTTGACTTGCATCCGAAGTCCTAATTGGTCCTACGGCTAACAAAGGGCTAAAGGGCTGATAAAAGGGTTCAGATTTAAAACAATCAGTCCCGCTTCCTCGAGCAAAGTCCCTTTGACTGACTCTTTGATCCAATTTAAAAAATCCTACCGCGAGAGAGACTGATTGACTGTAACGAATTCAGTTTAGAGGACCTGGAAAGTCCCCTTGTTAGAGAATATTGATCTAACTTCGACTTTTCACCAATCGGCAAACAACGATTTAATTTTCATTTTTAAAAAAAGTTAGGACAAAAAGTACTGGTTTGAGAGCTTCGAACGAAAACTTCCTTAAGAGAAGTAACAATTTAGGAGGGGGAAGTATATGGGAGGAGAAGTATAAGTCAGGGGGAAGTATAACAGAGGCGGAAGTATAAAGGAGGGGGAAGTATAAGGGAACAAAAGTCTAACGAAGGGGAATGTATAAGAGAGGGGAAGTATGAAGGAGGGGAAGTAAAACGGAGGGGGAAGTTTTTTTCCAAAAATTTTCCGGGTTTTCTTTAATTTTCCGATTTTATTTTTCGGAAAATTTTTAAGTTCTTTTTTCGAAAAATTTTTTAAGTGTCAAGGTAGAAATAATGGGCCCCTTGGCCTAGGGATGTGCCTCTCGTAATGGGTAGAAGTATGAAATTTCTCCCTACTAAAAAAAATAATAATTAAAAAGTGGCATTTTTTCACACCAAAATTCTTAAAAATATAAGGAGTAATTGGTGAAAATTTGCTGAAAATCGGATTAACGGTTCGGCCGCAGCGAATTTTTAAAATTTCAAACAGCCATATCTGCGCCATTTTTTCGAAATTCAAAAATCGCCCTCGTTACTCTTCTTCACCGGCAAAAGAAATTTGTGTGAAAATTTGGTGAAAATCGGTTGATAACTGTGGCCATAAAGTGTTCCGGAAAAAAAAATACTACGGACGGACGGCCGGCACCATAGACAAAGTTGAGATCGGTAAAGATCAATATTCGAATTGACCCTCCGGGGTCTGAAAGACCCTTCCCCTAAAACCCGACGTCGAGGATATCACAATAACTTCTTTAAGGAAGTTAAAAGAAATTTTCTCAGCAGACAAATTCGAAGAAGTTTGAATATTTTTTTAACCTATATTTTAAAAGCCATAAAAATTCTGGTCGGCGCGCTGTCTAGAAGGGGTAGCAATAAAAATTTTTACCTTTAAAAAGGACACCTTTTCAGGTTAAAAAGACATCTGGGCCGCCGTTATTTTCCACCTTTATCCCTTTCCTTCTAAAAATAAAACACGTGCATTTTTTTTCGGCCTTTTCGGGTCTCCTGAAAAGAAAAATTAATGAACAAGAAAATTTTATCTTTCGGGCTCCAAAAGTTTGCGAGGTTTCATGAGCAAACAAACGGATAAAAGGATCTTTTTATCAGCGACGAGCAAGAAGGACCTCCGATGTTGACAAGGGTTTTAAAAGACCATCTCACGTTTGATCCATTAGTCTTCACCAGGTCCATCCATCAAATCATTAGCATACAGGGCCTCGAGACAATGTCATGTTCCACTCAAAACTTTTTTTTTTTTTCCTTATGTGTCACTATTGACTCGTTTAGATACGAGACAGTTAAAAGCCCCACCTGGTTTTTTTCCTTTATAATTTTATTATTGATCAAAATCTTTTTTTCTTTTACTTCCGGGCAAGATTTTTTCTTAAAACTCTTTAATGCTATTACAGTTTTTTTTAAATCGTCGCAATTTGAAGCCTTAACATTATTAAAATGATATTAAGTTTGGAAGTATTGAATGAATTCCTAGAAGGGAAGAAGGGTCCATCTGTGATAAAAATCAAAATGTCAGAAGAAACTGTTAGGCTAGAAACAGTAGCCTAATCAAAGGTTCGGGATGTGGAGGCTGAAAGGGAAAAAGGATCGTGGGTGGAGCACATCTTGATAGGTCCCCAGCCGCCCACCTAAAAAAAAATAATGAAAAAAAAAAAAGCTGCATCCTGGGTGAAGAAAAAAAATTTCGTAGGTGTGGGAATCGTCCGTCCAGGTAAAACGTAACAAAAGTCCTACCCTCAATAACTGACCCAGCTATCAACAGACGACACATAAATAAACACCGATGTATACGAGTTTAATTTGTCTTTACCTGAACTTTTCGTCAAAAGGGGGAAAAAAACATACGGACGTCCTTTTTAGTGCAAATATTGACTGTGGGGAGGGAGTTCCGTTTTCAAAATTAAATGACAACTTCTTTGAAATATGGAAAAATATTATAGGGATGCAAACAGGATGTCGAATCAGGTGAAGCTAATTTCGATACAAAGATTTTCACAGTTTTTTTTCGGGTATCTAGATCTCGACTCGCTGTTGACCGATCGACTTGAAATTTAGTACCGGTCTTCTCTGATATTATATGAATAAATGCTGAACATTTCAAGGATCAGTCAACAAGCCGAGAAATACGACTCTGAAAACCAAGTTTCTCGCAGTTTCGTCTTCTGTGAGATCGTCTTCTTCTTTTTTCCTCCTTGATTCAGCTAAAAAGTCTACAATCTCTTCTCTTCATATGAATCCAATTACTCTAATTTAGTGCGGAAAAGAGAAATGGAGGGTCTCAAAGACCTCATTTTCCAAAAAACATCCATCGAGAGGACCACAATAACTTTCTTAGAAAAATATCCCTTCTATAAAATGATTGCCTGAAAAAAAAGGAAATTTTTCAAAAATCCGGTGAAATTCTTGACTAAAAAACTTAGAAATGCCCGACCAGTAAATTCGGCCAATCCAATACCAGCCCGTATCAACCTGACCCTTGACGAGTTGGTAAATTCGGCCAAACTTTGGTTTTAGGCTTGCAAGTAAATTCATAATCGATTAAGTTAATATCCTATATTTACATTGGCCGAATTTACAAAAACACTCGTTCCACAAGTTGGCCGAATTTACAAAACACTCGTTCCACAAGTTGGCCGAATTTACAAAACACTCGTTCCACAAGTTGGCCGAATTTACAAAAACACTCGTTCCACAAGTTTGGCCGAATTTACAAAAACACTCGTTTCACAAGTTGGCCGAATTTACAAAAACACTCGTTCCACAAGTTGGCTGAAACTACATGTCTGTATCCAGGTAGTCATTAAGTTGGCCGAATATACAATCGCCCCCGACGATCCGATGGGGTAAACGTACATATGTATATCGTTCGTAAAAATGCTTTAAAAAAATTAGGTATTGCGGTAGTTTTTTGGCTAATAACCAAGGAAAATCCAATGAAAATTTCCTCAGTAATAATCCCTCATAATCCATTGAAAATAGTGTTTATGGGAGGGGAAAAAAATTAGGAAATTTTTATAAATGAGGAAAATCTTTGAAAAAGGGGTTTTCCTTGTCAGAAAAGTTGAAGGGTAACGACTAACGTCAAGCTGGAAAGGGCTTTCTGGGCCACTTAAGAAGAAAAAAGGGCGATTGTATATTCGGCCAATTTAATGACTTTACCGGGATGCAGACATGTAAATTCGGCCAACTTGTGGAACGAGTGTTTTTGTAAATTCGGCCAACTTGTGGAAGTAGTTTGATATGTAAATTCGGCCAATGTGTAAATACACGTATAATAGTATATCAATACGGGCAGGTATAGGATTGGCCGAATTTACTACCGCCCGAATAAAAATGGGTACTAGAAGAATAGTTAAAAAAAAATGTTTTGTGCCCAAAAACTGAATAAAACCCCATAAAGCGGGACACAAAAGGCCGAAAAATCGAGATAAGAACGGAAAAACGAGGAAAATGGAGGTTTCTGAGTAAAAAAAGCCCTTCGTTGTAGCAATCCTTTTTGGAAAATTGCGAAAAGACGATTTCGTCAAAATCCGGAGAATTGCGGGAGCTTCTGAAAATCCTGAAAAACCTTTTTCCAAAAACCGTGGAGGATATTTCAAAACCAATGGACTTCAATGTAATCAAGGCTTTTTAGTAAAAACATAAAAAAATGCTCATTAAAACTTTTCATTTTTGAATTCTTAAAAACTTTTTTTAGAGCCTAAGGAGCACTTCAGGTGTAATTAGTATTCCTTTTGTACTTGAAGGACGCGATAAGTAGGGGAGAAGTAAGAAAATTTCAAATCTTTACTAAAAGGGGAGAAAACCCTTTTCTCGTTTAATTAGAACAAAGTTAAGATACTTATTGTCATTTCATCACCTTGTACTTAGCCTTCTGCCTTTAATTAAAATTCAATGTAAAGAGTTTTAAACTTCCTTGTCGGCGAAAATGAGTTGAAAAAGTTAAGGAGGATACTCCATCACTTTTAGTCATTGATGTTTTCAAAAATTGTTTCAAAAAATGTTTTTTCCGGGTAAACTATTAAAAATTTGTTTTAAAAAGACATATAAGCTTGGGTAGCTTCTGATGGTTTATTCGTCATTGGCAATTTAAAGGGGAACGTCGAAAGGGGGAAAGCGAGGAAAGAGACCCGGTGGGGTAAAGAGATCATTAAAATTGAAAAAGTTCATCTCCGGCCGTTATTAAATAATTCGGAAGGGACGCGTTTTGCCGGGCGCAAGTCGTCGAAGGCGCAGGGCCGGGAGGATCGACCGACGCCATCTTTCGAGGGGAGAGATTCCCACTGCTCGAACAGGAAGGGAGCAAACGGGGAAAGTTTTGTAGGTATAAATAAACAGGCTCCTTCATAACCTGTAATCCTCCTTTCGGGCCAGAAAACCAATTCTTTTATTCCGAATTATTCTTCAACGAAATTGGCTCATTTTCAACAATCGAAAGCGATTTTTGAATTAAATGAAAAACAATAATTGAAGTGTGAAAATGAATCAAAGGTTTAGAAACCGCATTTTATAAGAGGGGAGAGAACTTTTTACCCCTCCAGTTTTGGGATTTAATTTTTCAAGAGGAGGGAAGGATAAAAAAAAAATCTTCCGACCGGTGCTACTCGGCTAATCCTTCCTCCGGCAGAAAAATGAGAATGATAGAAAAAATATGAGCCGTTGTGAATTTAGGAGGCCGGGAAAAAGGGATGGAAAACGTGGGTGAATGATATCGCCGGGAGAGGGGAGGATGGCGGATCAGAAGAGCGGAAGTAATGGAGAACCGGACGCTAATCCATCTCTAATTACATTCATCTCGTCGTTTATCCTCCTCCAACACAATTTTTTTTTTAATTTCCTCGAAAAAATATTTGTTCTTATAAAAATCATCCAGCGAAATATTTATTCCTGTACCTAAGGATTTAGAAGATTCCAATTATTTTGACAGATTGACTAATTTGACAGGTTAATACGAAAGAGCGACGTCTAGACAAAAATCTTAGAATTTTTAATTAATTTTATCCAAAAACGGATTTAGAATTTCTGTTTAAAAATATTTCTCTCACCTGTCTAGCACAGCCGATTTTTTTCCCCAAGTAAAATTCACCAAAAACACATTTTATAAAATTTTTTTTTTTCTCCCTATTGATATCTCTTTTTCTAGCTACAAGTGTACAGGGTGTTCCAACTAGAGTAGATTTGCAACTGTACGGCAAAGCATTTCGTCCTACAAAAAAAGTAATGTAAACCCCCCTTGTTTTTTGACGAAGAAATAATTGCAATTAACGAATTTTGATTTTGCTACAGAATCCCCAGCAACAGCAACTTCTTCTTTGAACACTTAAAAAAATGTCTGAAAATGGAATTTAGACACACAAAAAAAAACGGTAAATTTGGCATTTTTTAAAGTTACCGAAAGAGGTCATATGAGGCGCTCCGGGTACGAAGGCGAACTCGACAAAACGTAGTTCCGAGATATTCGCATTTTAAAGTTTCGGTTTTTACGTATTTAAAGGGGAAAAAATGGCGAACTCATAAAAATTATATGGGTGTATTCACCAAGAGGTCTAGAATCTGAAAATGAAAAAAAACTGGGAGGACCCTTCCCCAAAAACCCGACGTCGAGGTATCACAATAACTTCTTCAAGGAAGTTAAAAAATTTTTTCCGATGTCGAGTTCGCCCTTCGTACCCGGAGCGCCTCATATGAGTCAAATCAACGTGAAATTTGGCGTAGATTAAGAATCTGAAATTTAAAAAAACAGGGGATCTTATTTAATCGCTCTGGGACACCCTGTACACCAAAACCAAAATCTACCAAATGGAGTCGATTCCCTGTCAAAATAAGGGGGTTTACCTTTAACTTTTATTTTTTGTAGGACTAAATGCTTTGCCGCAAAGTTGCTGGTCCACTCTAGTTGGAACATCCTGTAGTTAGTTCAAGTGAACTGTTAAATAGATAAGAAGGTATTGTGATACCCACAATAGACGGTATTTGGTTAGGAATCTTTCAATCCCCAGCGTTCTCAAAATTTGGGCAATTTTGATCTAGAGTTCGTCCGCTAATATGTTTCTCACAAAGGCTGATATTGTGATACCCTTTTCGAAAATAGGTACAAACCCTGAAACTCGTGTTCTTCATGTTTCACTGGCGAAAATCCGGATTTAAAAAAAATTTATTTCTCTAAAGAGAAATCTCTCTATACATCCAAGGTGATATTAATTTGATGAAACCTTGGTTTCTTCATGACCTTTCTAGTGAAGGAGAAAAAGTTACTGGTTACTGTGATACCCTCGATAGATGGCATTGCGAAAATTCATTTGTCAACCAGGCGAACAGCAAACTTTTTAATAAGAATGGGGAGAAAAAATTCCAGTTCAAATGAATAATGACTGAAAGATGTAAAACACGATAAAGAGGAAGTGATAAAGAGGTGCTAAGGCATGAGAGATTAGGCGGGAAGCCCTGAGAGCCCCCGGGGTGTGTGTGTGTGTGGGAGCGAGAGGGATCGAGAGTGAGGTAGCTCCGAGGAGAATTCGGGGTGGGTAATTGGTTTACCAAGAGCTACACACTTTGCCACTTAGTGGCACCCTCACTGTTTTATGCCCCGTGCACCCCACACCGAGCGCAAACACTTTCTTTGTGTACACAATAGTGTTGCTTCAGAAAACAATCACTTCGCTCTATGTTTTCCTAGTTGGATCGATACCCACACCCTCCCTCAACAGACTTTAAAACAATCAAAAGAAACTCTCTTTCCTTTCATACTAACTTTAAATAAGTACCTTTTTTCTTTACATCCGGAAAATAAACTTAGCTTTTAGGCAAGCAACCATGCTGATCATGTGACAAAAAAATAATTCAAATTCCGAAAGAAATATTTTGTCCAAATTTGGTGAAAATTTGGTGAAAATTGGTAAACACCCATCTCATAAAACCATCTGTCAAGGGTATTACAACGTTTTATTTTCAATTTTATTTAAAATAATTAGATTTTAAATAGAAAATTCCATTACTGTCTTTCGAGGGTATCACAATGTCTAGTAATTTCCTTTACATTCGGAAAACAAACTTACATTTTAGGCTGCCAAAACCACATGATCATGACAAAAAAATTCAAATTCCGAAAGAAATATTTGGTGCAAATTTGGTGAAAATTGGTAAAGACCCATTTCTGAAAACCATCTGTCAAGGGTATTACAGTACAACGTTTTTTTTCATTTTATTTAAAATATTTAGATTTTATTTAGATTAATTTTAAAAGAAATTCTAATCACAGTTTTCGAGGGTATCACAATGAATAGTAAATTTGAGGCGCACCGGGTACGAAGGGCGAACTCAACAAAACGTTTTCGAGATATTCGCATTTTAAAGTTGTATGTTACGGGCGAACTCAACAGAAAAGTCCTGTCCTGGAATGGGAAAAGGAGTGGGGGTTGTGGACTAGGATGTGGAGTCGCCCTTCGTGCTCGGATATCGCAGTTAGAGCTTTGCCGCATATCGGTTTTACCAAAAGGGGAAAAAAAGCGAACTCAATATAAAAATTATATGGGTGTATTCACCAAGAGGTCTAGAATCTGAAAATGAAAAAAATTTGTCCGTTGAGTTCGCCCTTCGTACCCGGTGCGCCTCATTTCTTTACATCAGGAAAACAAACTTACCTTTTGGCTACCAAAACCATGCTGATCAGGTGACAAAAAAAATCAAACTCCGAAAGAAGTATTTTGTGAAAATTTGGTGAAAATTGGTAAAAGACCCTTTTCTAAAAACCACCTGCCCAGGGTATCAATAGTTTTCTTTCAATTTTTTTTAAAGAGGTACATCCGGAGAGACTAACTCATGATCGAAAAGGGCCTCTTTTCCAATTATCTTTCCAGGGTATCACAATATCTTTACTTGTACACACAGAAAAGGGTCCCTATCATCGGAAATGCCGTAGCACATTCTACAAATGAGAATTTTGGGAAAAAAGCGACGTTTTTGAGAAACCTAATGGAGGATTTTGTGAAAATCGACCGCTAAAGTACTCCAGATAATCGCTGCAGCAGCCTTTCGGATAGTGCCACAGGCGTCAAATTGACCCTGAGGGGTCAGGAAGACCCGAGTACAAAACCCGTCTTTCGTAATATTCACAATTGCTTTTGAGAAAGTTAAAGTGGGATCGTTTGAAAAATAGAATAATTCTATTGTCTGTGAAGATATGCATGACAATTAGATTCTATTTACAGGGGACTATTGAGTAATAGGGCCGGACTGTAACACAGACGGGTTATTAAGGCGTCAATCGAGTTGTAAGCTCCCCCTCTTTTTCTAAATAGGGTTCAATAAGAAGAGGGAACGGAGGAGCAAAAGCTTTTTAAAAAAAATATACAGAAAAAATATATCCCTTCCGTTGTGGGTTGATTTTGGTATCTCTATTGAAAATCTGAGCTCTTTTTTGGATCAGCCATCAGGTAAGCGGGCGGTTTGTGGGTGGCCCTTTCGTGATTGTAAAAACGTATGCGTGACACGTTCGTAATTTTTTTTTTTTTTTTTTGTTAAAATCTGATTTTGGGCAATATAATTGGATTAACCTAGTCTAGAAACTTACGTAAGAGGTGCTTTAACTTTTTTTTTCGCTGGAATGTATTGATTGTCAGGAAGCTCGACAAGATCCACCCCACGTTTTGAAATGTGGATGACCGCAAACGTTTCATTGTTGGGCATGAGGATTTTCATAGGTTTAGTTAAGAAATTTTTGAAAATAGGTAGAATAAAGAGGCGCTCCGGATACGAAGGGCGAACTCGACATCGGACAATTTTTTTAACTTCCTTAAAGAAGTTATTGTGATACCCTCGACGTCAGTTTTTTTTTTTTTCATTTTCAGATTCTAGACCTCTTAGTGAATACACCCATATATTTTTATGTTGAGTTCGCCATTTTTTCCCTTTATATACGTAAAAACCGAAACTTTAAAATTGTCGAGTTCGCCCTTCGTATCCGGAGCGCCTCAAATGTTCAACATACATAAAATAACTTAATGCCAATAAAATTTTTATTCTTTTTAACCAATTTTTGATGGGTTGCTTTAAAAGCACTCGACATTCTCGAAAATTACAAGGGGAAGGTTCCCCAGATACCTAGAAAGGGTTTATCAGGAGTTTCTCGGCGGAAAAACTAAGGAAAACGTGCGAAAATCAGGTGATACATGGTATTTTTGGCTGAAAAGCCGAGAAAAACGTACAATCATTGTATAAGTAAGAGATTTTTAATACACGCCAAGGAAAATGAGAGAAATAAGAACGCCCCAAAAATGAGTTTCTTAACCCAAAAGACGTGGTGATTCTAGTAGTGAGTTGATGATTACAAGATTCTCCAAATGGCCAAAAATTTGTATGAGGTTTTACGGCCGAAAAATAAGGGAAAACGCTCGTCGTCTGTTTTATTGGGTTTTCTTGGCCAAAAACATGGAAAACTACCTGAAAAATTTAGTTTGAAGAAGATCATCCGCATTTTAACCTAGGAAAACGTTCAAAAAGAAGGAGTCCTCAAAAGAAATTCTCTTCATCTCCAAAACTCGGTTTACAAGAGCCGAAAATCATGGAAAAGGTTAAGCGGGGGTTTCTTGGCCCAAAAAATCAAGAAAAAGTTTTTTAGATTGGATAGTAAAAGGTTTTCTGGGACCAAAAAGTTATGGAAAACCACGTTTTGGAGCTGGCCTGATCAGAATCATTTCAATAAAAAGGTTTTTCCAAAAACTTTCAGGTTTGTAAAGAGTTTTTTGACCAAAAATCATGATAAATTAGACTAAATAGGGGTTTGTTGGCCTTAAAACAAAGTGAATGCCATCATAGCTATATTGGGTGAAGATCCAGCCGCAAATACGTTGTCTCAATGGGCCATCCAGACCCATTTTGCGCACTTCAAAAAACGCAAAGAAAACTAAGAAACCAGTAAATTTGGAAAACGGCCGGACGGCACCAGAAACAAGATCGATATAGAACATGGTAGCAGGATTTCTAAAAACATTCAGTGGAGAAATTGCGAAGAAACTATTATAAGGGGGTATAAAATCTCGACTTCAAGACCTTCAAGTATACCGGTGGTATAACTCATGACTCCAATGTCAATTTTGTTTAAAATATGTTTTCTGCATATAAATTTTTATTGGGAGAGAAAAAAAATAATGTAGGGATTTATAGAAGAATATCAAAAGTTTTCTTTTTTTATTCTATTATTGTAGGGAAAGGGTTGAGATATATCTGCATTTAGCGGCTGGAAAACGTTCTGTCATGAGTTTAAGAAACGTGGGGAATGAAAGAGAGGGATATAAGCAATTTCTGTGTTACCACGGTAACCGTTTTCCCTTTGGGTTATTCTATATCAGGCTCGTTGATGCATACAGCGGGGCAAACTTCAGTAATATCAGTTGTTGGGCGAGTCGAGGCGAGTCCAGGTAGAATCAATATAGGGAAGGAGTAGGCGGAGCTACATACTATTCGCCGGTGATATATCACGTGGATCGTAAAAGAGGGGCATGCCCCTTATCATTAGTCTCCCCACTCCTTTCCCCTCCAACCACCACACAAACAGTACTCCCTTAAACCTGTCCGCTAAGTATATTTTTAGCCTTGTTTTTCAAAAAGTTTTAACCTGAAACGAGAGAGAGAATTTTGTGCGTGTGTGCGGAGCGAGGATATAGGCAACCTTTCGGATTGATCAGTTCATCTACGCTGGTAAGTGTGAGAGGTTGTTGGATCGCCGGAAAGGGCGGAACGATTTACTTTTCCTACCCCCTCCGCCCCTTACTTTCGTCGTAAGAAGATTAGAGACAATCCCTTTTTGTGTGTAGCCGTCATTACTCGGCGAGAGTGCCCGGGTTTTAGCCTTCCTTCTAATAGTCTTAAACCGAATGAGGATACGTCCCGACCTCTATCTAGTCGTTCTCCAGTGCCCATCAAGTCAATATGATTTTGGAACCTCCTCTCTCAGCCCGTAAGTACCCTCTTCAGGGCCTCCCTCACCATCATTTTTTTCATCCCACAACACCCGTAAATTCAGGTTTCTGGAAAAGAATCAGCACTATTTAGGACCTTAATCTGATTTGGAACGTTTGCTCAATTAGAAGAGGGTAAACAATTAGTGCGTGTCATCTTATTAGGGTTCCTCACTCCCCTAGACACACCTGATGCTATGGTTTCAAGTAGGAAGGCCAAGGTGAAGAAATCGAAGAAACGCGCCGTATTTTAGGGAAGGTGTTAAGGAGATTTGGTCCGAGAATGTATAGAACCGGTCCAGCTACCTGGCTTACCCAGTCAAGCTTTATTTCCTCACATTATTGGATTAATAATCTTATTGTCCATTAACTTTCAGTCATAAATTTTTTTCCCCACCCCTGTGTACTTTCCATAGCCTGGAGGTTTATTTCTACAACAACAAACATAGCCCCTCACCCTTTTAAAAATAAACAGCGCTCGCAAGGGAAACGTCCGATATTAATTGAGACTACAACGCGTGTAGCTTTTGATCACGCCACTTTCAGTTTTTATTTAAAGAAGCTTATGAGAAAAAACTCGTGCTTAGAAACAAGCAAGAAGTGTAATCTTCTTACCGTTTGACACATTTTTCTTATCCTCTTGTATCCTAGAGAATTTCAAACTTTCATCTGCAAATCTTCTTTTTATGAAAAACTCAAAAGTTTCATTCATAATCTAGTGTTAAAGATCATAAAAGTTTTTGCCTTTTTTGTTCTCGTTTTCTTTGGGAGGATTAAAGGAAAATTCGGGAGGTAGCAATTAATGCATGGGGTGTCGTACCGGGGCCGACAAAGAGCGGGACTTCTGCTCGAACGCTCCACGGAGGCTTAAGCCAAGTCTCCCCTTTTATCTCCGACAAAATGCTATTATCGACGATAAACGAGCTAAAATCATTTTCGAATATCACCTCCGAACTTTGATGGGAAACGAGGATAACATTTTATGCTACATCGGTCTTCCTTTCGTATTTTTCAAGCAAAATAAGCTTTAAAACTATTCACATTCTATGAATTTATTGAAGGGGAACTTAAAATTATATTTGAAACCTTATAATCTTGATAAGGTAAGGCTTCTGCTGTCACTTACGACTTTGAAAGACAAAATCAGGTCAACTTACATGAAGTATTCAACTCAAAACTTATACGATATTACCTCGTATTTGCTGATGTAATAAATCCTTTTTTTTTCTCTCCCCTTTTTTCCGGATTTTTGGGTGTTTTCCTTGGCTTTTGACTTGAGAAACCTTCTTCTTACAGAAGTTCAAAGGGTTTTCATAATTTTTCGGCCCAAAAATCCCCTTTTTTCCGCAATTTTAAGACGTTTTCTTCGGCTTCACTCCCCCAAAAAAACCTCGCTTTACCTGATGTTTTAACTTCCTTAAAGAAGTTATTGTGATACCCTCCATGTCGAGTTTGGGGGGAAGGGTCTTCAGATACCGGAGGGTAAAATTGGGGCGCTCCGGGTACGAAGGGCGAACTAAACAAAACGTAATTTCGAGATATTCGCATTTAAAAGTTGTATGTTACGGGCGAACTCAACAAAAAGTCATGCCCTGGAATGGGAAAAGGAGTGGGGGTTGTGGACTAGGATGTGGAGTTCGCCCTTCGTACCCGCTCGGATATCGCAGTTAGAGCTTTGCATATCGGTTTTTACGTACCTATTTAAAGGGGAAAAAAGGGCGAACTCAACATAAAATTATACGGGTGTATTCACCTAGAGGTCTAGAATCTGAAAATGAAAAAAATTGTCCTATGTTGAGTTCGCCCTTCGTACCCGGAGCGCCTCAATTGATCTTTACCGATCTAAATTGTCTGTGGTTCCGGCCGGCCGTTACGCCGTCCGTAGCATTTTTCCAGAACACTTCATTTTATTCAAATTTTACCATAATTTCATCAAATTTATGGCGTTTTTTCATTTTTTTCGCCCTAAAAACTGATTTATAGTTTACAGCTGAGTAATAGCACAAAAAGAGAGAATTACAACCCGTTTTTAGGCGTTTTTGCCGGTTTTTAGGGCTAGAACTATTCAAATTTTATTGTCCTATGTTGAGTTCGCCCTTCGTACCCGGAGCGCCTCAATTGATCTTTACCGATCTAAATTGTCTGTGGTTCCGGCCGGCCGTTACGCCGTCCGTAGCATTTTTCCAGAACACTTCATTTTATTCAAATTTTACCATAATTTCATCAAATTTATGGCGTTTTTTCATTTTTTTCGCCCTAAAAACTGATTTATAGTTTACAGCTGAGTAATAGCACAAAAGAGAATTACAACCCGTTTTTTAGGCGTTTTTGCCGGTTTTTAGGGCTAGAACTATTCAAATTTTTCTTCAGAAAAAACCCCTGATGGCTTTCTCCCAAATGGTCCCGTATCTTACAAAATTTTAGTTTTTCTTTTTTTTTGGGTGGTATTAAAAATTTTCAGATTTGAGCGAACTAATTTTAGGAAATGTTCCTAATTTTAGGATTTTAGGAAATTGTCACTTTTAGGATATTAGCAGTCGAATGATTTTTTGCCCACAAAATTTAGTAACAACGTCGCGTTACAGACGGGACGTGGCTATACAGTGTGGTGGGTGTGTTGACTAACTAATCCCTCACCCTGGTAGGGTAACAGGGCGACCAATCAGTTGTAACAACAGCAAGCGTGTCTGATTGGCAAATGATTTATCGCCGCAGGGGTCCCGCTGAGTAAATATTGGTTTTGGAATTAACGACGGGCTTCCGTTACTGTCAACCGGTTCGATGCGACGAAGGGTGAGATGGGAACGAGCAGCGAAAACCCCCAGAGAGAGCGAATGAGAGGGTACGACTATTTACTCTAAATAAAGTTAAATAAGCTAACAGCAAATTAACGCCATTCTCCACGATTCTTTACAAACAAACAAGGAAATTGGGTCCATTTAAATGTTAACACCATTGACGAAGTTTAACATAAAACTAACAATATTTAACACCACCCAAAATAAAAAGAAAACTAAAATGACGACCTAGAAACTGACGAAATCGGGTTGAATTTCTCTCTTTTTGTGGTGTTTCTCAGCTGTAAACCATAAATGAGGTTTTAGGCCTACATAAATGAGGAAAACGCCTAAAAAAGTAGTAAAAGAAGATTTCTTGGTCAAAATTTAAAAGAAAATGTGGCCAAATCTCCGAGGGAGGTGGTGTTTTCTGGCTAAAGGACAATAGAAAACGATAGAAACTGAAAATTTCCTAAGATACAGGATCATAGTATGGGGTTTTCATTGGTTTTAACCTATCAATTTTTGGGCCGACAAAAATGAGGAAAACACCAAAAAAAGTGGTTAAAAATTTTTTCTTGGAAAAGTTAGAAAAAAAAGGGGCCAATCTTGGAAGGAGGGGTGTTTTTTCTGGCAAAAGAACTGAGGCGCTCCGGGTACGAAGGGCGAACTCGACATCGGACAAATTTTTTTAACTTCCTTAAAGAAGTTATTGTGATACCCTCGACGTCGGGTTTTTGGGGAAGGGTCCTCCAGTTTTTTTTCATTTTCAGATTCTAGACCTTGGTGAATATGTACACCCATAATTTTTATGTTGAGTTCGCCATTTTTCCCGTTTAAATACGTAAAAACCGAAACTTTAAAATGCTTGCCCTTTCGGTAAAACCGATATGCGGCAAAGCTAACTGCGATATCCGAGCGGGTACGAAGGGCGAACTTCACATCAAAGTCCACAACCCCACCCCTTTTCCCATTCCAGGGCATGACTTTTCTGTTGAGTTCGCCCGTAACATAAAACTTTAAAATGCGAATATCTCGAAACTACGTTTTTGTCGAGTTCGCCCTTCGTACCCGGAGCGCCTCAACTGTAAGAAACGATCGTTGTGTTTTTAGGATTTAAGAAGCTCCTTCGGCCGCTCATTCACTTCTTACAAAAACCACGAAAGTACGTATTTTATCCTAGGGAAGACTTCAATTTCTTGTATAAAATAGACCACAGATTAATTAGTCAATTTTTCATTGAAATTTAAAAGGGCAATGAAAGTTACAATTCGGAACTCCGAGATAAGAGTAATAGTGGTAGAGATTTAGATAAGCCTAAAGCCTTTGCTAAAACTCTGATGAATTACCTACGTGTCATGTTTACATTTCACGCGAGCTTTCCTACATCTAAAGCCCGTTGTTTTTGATACGCTACAAAAAAAATTCCACGCTTTTATTTTTTTTTTTTTTTGCTGCCAAAAAAATCGATTTTTGGTTTCGACTTATGTGGGGTGTTATGTTAGTCATATTGGTAATACGTTCCCTGGGTGTTAACTACGTTCTATCATATTTGGTTAACAAATCCTTTATACAAACATAATTCCAGAAGGCATCTGTAGGGGTTGAAACAGTCGAGGGGGTCGGACAGCTGTGTTAAAGGCGCGTAGACTTTAATCCTCAAGTTCGGAATTAAAAATTTTTTTAATAAACGAAATTTTAAAAATATTTTAGGTTGACAGGTGTCTGAGTGGTTTTTTAAAATCAAGTGCAAACCATAGAAAATCGTCCAGTAATTTAACAAGAGGGATATAGACGAGTAGAGAAAGATATAGAACAGTCAAGGGGGGTCCCTTTACCTCAGGTGCAATATAGCGTGAATGTTCAAGTAGAGAGAGAACAAAACCGCCCTAAAGTAAATATCTGTAGTACTAGAATACAATGGCCAAGTAACGATGGGAACAATTTTGTACTTGAGAACAACCACTCGCTATTCTTTCTCCGCCTACGCCCCTCTTGTATTTGCCCTTTAAAGAGAGAAAAAAAATATTCGAAAAGCGTTTTCAATTTTTTTAAATAAAAATTTTTTTGTTTGATTGTTTTTATGAAATATTTATTTCTTTGTTGACAGATCTGAGGCTAAGATGTGGCCAGATCTGAGGCTAAGATGTGGCCTAACAACTTGACTTCAGGGTAAGCCTTAGTTTCGTACTTCAAAGATTTTCAAAAATTTAAATGTAGAAGAAAAAAATGGTCAAAAAAAAACGAAGAAACAAAAAAAACAGATGGTCCTTCGGTGTCTAGAAAAATTCTAAAAAGATGAGATTCAGAACCAAATCCCCCCCCCCCCCCCCAAAAAAAAACCTTACCTGTATTTGGACTCTCATGACGTTTTTGGCGCCGCAAAAGTTGAAACCAGATTCTTACTTTTTTTCAACTTGAAGAAAACGACCGAAAATGTAGTAAAATGGAGATTTTTAACCCAAAAACATAGAAAAACGTCCTAAAATGTAGTAAAATGGGTTATTTTCGTCCAGGATTCCCCAAATAAAAATGCTCTCAAAAATTTAAAAAGAACCTAAAAGGTTTTTTTTGCTGCAAAAAAACTGAGAAAAGCTCCAAAAATTGGGGGAAAACGGTCCCTTTGGCCCAAAAATGATGAAAACTAGGTACCAAAAATTTGGTCCTTATGAGTTTACAGCCTAGTACCAATACATATTTGGGCCGTTTTCCTCGTTTTTTAGGTTTTTTCCTGCGAAAAGCTCCAAAAAATTGGAAAAAAGCGGTCCCTTTGGCTCAAAATGAGGAAAACTAGGTACCAAAAAATTTGGTCCTTATGAGTTTACGCCCAAGTACCAATATTTGGGCCGTTTTCCACGTTTTTGGCCTAGAAAACTCCGTTTTATCCTTTCTTCATTTTTTTACAAGATTTTAAGTCGTTTTCCTCCATTTTTTTGGTGTAGAAACACAAGTTTCGTCGGGTTTTTGAGCTATCACAGCCCAATTTTAACGGATTTTCGAGCCTTTAACACCCTAAAGCCATTTTGGGCCGTTTCCTTTATTTTTGGTGTAAAAACACCCGTTTTACCGGGGATTCAGCGTCAAACATCTTTTTTGGGTCGTTTTCCTCGATTTTCTGGTCAAGAAACACGGACCTTTCTTCGCAGTCTTTTGCCCAAGAGAACCCATTAAACCTTGTGCTCATTTCGTAGCGACCGAATGCCAAAAACTGAGCAAAACTCCAAAAATTCTGGTCAAATTGGGGTTATGGGCTTTTGAGCCGCAAACCCCATTAAACCTTCAAAAAGTAAATAAGATGATTTTTTGGACAAAAAACTAAAAATAACTTCGGAAAACCTGATTAAATCAAGAAAAACTGCTTCAAATCGGCCACAAAATCGAGCGGAAAATTCGGAAAAGGGAAAAACCTTGAACCAATTTAAAAGGACCAGAATAAAACCATCAAAAATCCAATAAAAAGGGTGCTGTAGCCTAATTTTGTTAAACTGGACCCTGATATGTCGTTTCACCAAATAATTTATCCGAAACCATCGGTTATCCCTTTAGAAAGTTTAAGTTGGCGGTTTTCAATCTTGAGGTTTCTAAGTTTGAACGACCGCATCGTATTGAGAGCCCTTGTCGGATCTTCCCCGAGGGAGGTCGGATTCTGTCGAAAAGGGGGAGGTAATGATCGCGAACGCCAAAGAGTAACTCAAGCTTCCGTGTGTAAACGCAAACAAATATAAGCCCGGTAAACAAAACGATCGAGATGTAATAACGTCTAATATTGAATCCCACCTGCTGCGGATGTAATATCTCTTTCGTTCTTGTTTGTTCTGCACTCGGGTTACTTGGCGGTCTCCGTAATGAAGTCGGGCCCCGCAAATCCCCGGGATTAGAAGGGATCATGGAGATCTCAGCTCATTCAAAAAGGATTCCTTCTAACACTATTGAAAGGTTTTTTTTAATCGATAACCAGAAGCCTTAAGTACTACAAGTTATTGAAATCGGTTCAGTCACCAAATCCCGATTCAAATTTTAAAGAATTCAAAGGAAACCTTACTTTTTAAAATTTTCAGCTTTCTATCGATATTGATCAACGTTTAAGGTTGCTTAAAATAATCTTAGCTTGATCGGATTATTATAAGACGGTGATTACAAACACTATTATAGGAAGAGGATGAAATTATTGTAATTGGGTTAAAGGTTTAAAACTTAAAATAAAAAAGACTACATCTTAAGAAAAAATCGTTCATCCACATTGTTTGTACACCTGTTGGGACGCCGTCAAAATTCAGTGTGGAAGATGCCTAAAATTACTTTCCTATATTTGAGCACTAAAAAGCGTCGGAAAATTTTTTACAAAAGTTTGTTCTTGTTATTTTGATAATGTCTAGGCGGACTTGGGAGCAGTTTTTTCCAGAAAGTTTTCCTTTGGAAAATAGAAAACCTACTTTTCGTCTAAAACATTTTTTCCAAAAAAACCGCTAGCCTTTTTCTAGATTTTGACGAGCTATTTCCAAAAATATATTACATAAGAAAATCCGATGAATAGTTTTCTCGTAATTCTTTTACAAAGATTTGGAGGAATTCTTGAAACTTATTTGTTGTGGCAGTTCGCAATTGATCATAAGGAAACTAGTTCGTTCCGCCTGTCTATAGAAAAGGGAAACCTCAATTGAGAGCCAATGGAGTGAATGTAATTTTTGTACCTTAGGGTAGTTGCGAAAGGTCACTCGGGTGAACATTTTGTGAAATTTAGTGATAAATCGATAGAAACTTTTTTTTCTAACTAAATGTCAAGTTGATCTAATGTTTCTCCATTTTTATTACTTTTATCAATCAAAACATAAATAATTGATCTCTAGATAAATCAAATTTTTTTAAAACTTTTGATATCAAAGGAGAAAAAATTGAGGGAAAAGGCTAAAGGGGCATTGTCCCATTCAGTTCAGCATCACTGACAAATTTCATCACCTGGAAGAGGAAAAAAAAAATCTACAAAAGTAAATCCAAAACGAATTTGACGGAGGGAGAAAAATGCCTACTTCCTCAGTGAAGAGATTTATAAATCGAAAGTTTAAAAAAAAAATATGGCTTAAAAATTTTTTTCATGATTGAAACGCGCTGATCTTCTGATATTTTTTGTCTGTAAATGGCAAATGGTTTTTTAAAAAATTAATTTTATTTATTGTGTAGCTATATCTCGTTGTAACTGTACTCGAATGCTATTGACTCGTCACTTGGTATAAATAGGCGTATCGCGATAATTGTGAAGGCGTGGGCTTTGACAATGAGAAGCAGCTGCTCAGATTCTAAGTTTCCTTCATCAGGTGACGAGGGTCGGACTGTTTGACAACCGCATACACACCCGCCCAATATCATCGTGCAAATGTCAACACACAATGACACAATGCGACCATGAGACTTGTCATAAAGTTTCGCTCTTTCCATTCATTTCCATTAAAGCAAAAGTCTTGAAAGACCCTGTAAAAAGGGTGTTTTTCGACTAGAAAAATAAATACTCTCTTCTTGGGCGTAAGATGAAGAAAACTTCTTAAAAACGCGATATTTTCTTGGCCAGACCAAAAGTCTTGAAAAATGGGCGTTTTTCTGGCAAAAAATCCAAAAAAACGGAGTTTTCTAGTCAAAAACTGAGGGATCTCCAATGAGACTAGGACAAAAATGGGTTTTCTTGGTCAAAAAGCGTAGAATAATGTTCAAAAATACCGAAAAATAGGTAGTTTTTTGGACGAAAAACTGAAGGAAACTCTTTAAAAAAGGGCTTCTTTTATTGACCAAAAAGGGACAAAATGGGGCTTTTTTATTGGCCCAAAACATAAAAATAACCCAGAACTGAGTAAAATTTGCGTTTTCTGCCAAAAAAAATAAGTAAATAGAACTTGGACAAATAAAGCTTCAGAGCATTTTCGTCAAAAAAGCGAAGAAAAACGTTCAAAAATACCGAAAAATAGGTGGTTTTTGGTCGAAAACTGAAGGAAACTCTTTAAAAAAGGGGCTCCTTTATTGACCAAAAAGGGACAAAATATTAGTGAAACGGGGGGCTTTTTAATTGGTCCAAAACATAAAAATTCCACAGGACCGAGTAAAATTTGCGTTTTCTGCCCCAAAAAAAAAAAATCTATAGAACTGGGACAAAAAAGCTTCAGATTCCGAGCGTTTTCGGCATAAAAGCGGAGAAAAACGTTCAAAAATATGGAAAAATGTGTGGTTCTTTCGACGAAAAAAATTACAGAAAATCTTGACTAAAAACGACCATTTTAGTAAGACATTTTTTTATTGGCTCAAAAAATAGAAAAACTCCAAGTAAAATGAGCAGTTCTCGACCTAAAGGTCAAGAAAAACCATCCAAAAAACCAATAAAAAAAAAGTAGGCCGAAAAATCAAGAGAAATGTCTGAAAATCTGATGAAATGAGGTTGGCAAGAAAATATGGAATAACGCTCAAAAATACGGTAAAAATGTGGTTTTTCATGCGGAAAAACCACAAAAATTCCCCAGAACCGAGTAAAATTTGCGTTTTCTGCCCAAAAATAAATAAATTGAACTGGGAGAAAAGGGGTTCTCTTGGTCAAAAAAGCAGAAAAAAAACGTTCAAAAATACGGAAAAATGTGTGGTTTTTCGGACGAAAAAAATTGCAGAAATCCATTAAAAAAGTGCTTCTTTTCTTGACTAAAAACGAACAAAATTTTAGTAATGCCCACACCTTCAGTTATAAAATTTTAGTAAAATAGTTTTTTTTATTGGCTCAAGAAATAGAAAAACTCGAAGTAAAATGAGCAGTTCTCGACCTAAAGATCAAGAAAACCCATCAAAAAAATCCGACAAAAAAAGTAGGCCGAAAAATCAAGAGAAACGTCCGAAAATCTGATAAAATGAGGTTGGCTAGAAAATATGGAGTAACGCTCAAAAATACGGTAAAAATGTGGTTTTTCATGCGGAAATCCGAGGTAGAAAAACGTCGAGGTAAACGCCAAAAAAACCTGGTTTTTTTATCATTCAAATTGAAAAAATTCCACCGGATCTGGTAAAAGGTGTTTTTGGGGCGGGAACTATAAAGGGTAAAAATTGTTTTCATAAAGGTCAAAAAATTGAGAGAAACGACTGAAAATCTGGCAAAAAAGTGGGCTTTTGAGACTTTTTTGGTAAAAAAAAAGGGTTCAGCTACTTATTCTCCTTTCACTAACAAACACGATCCCAGCGGTAGGCTTCAAGAGCGTTTTTCCGAGTCAAGACTTCGATGGTCAAGTGCCCGAAGCGAAATCGTGCGAACAATAGAACCCCGAAAAATACCGCAGATGTGTTTTGGGTAAAGATATCTCCCGAGGTCAAATTTCACGTCTCTTTAACGTTTAGGTTTTCGGAAAGCAATGGGCGGCCAATTATCGAGACCGTTCGAGCGTAAAATGAGGGTGTCACTAGTATGAGAGGAATAACAGGCGAGATTTTCATGGAGCGCCCACCCTCCCCCATCCGATACTATTGACCGACAACCGGTTGTTTTCATTCCGGTGACATTTCAACCATCTGTATTTCTCTCCCCTTTGTCACATTCAATTTGAAATTCAGAACTCAAAATTGATTCTGTAAACAAAAGTCGATCATGTTTTCTTTATTGGAATAATTTTTTTTTTAGCTGCAGCCCTGAGTCTGAGGTTGGTTTAGGTGGATTCGGATCATGCGGAGCACCGACTGGAAGCTACCTCAAATCACAGCCTTATCCTGGAACGATAGCTCTTATGGATTCTATACATTCATCCATAGGATATCCTAGTAAGTTGTGTTCTTGTAATATTAATTCTGATTATCAATAAAATAACCGATTTTTTAACTTATTGATTTAGGTATGAATCCAAGAAAGCAAAGAAGGGAGAGGACTACATTTACAAGAGCTCAATTAGACGTACTAGAATCATTATTTGCCAAAACGAGATACCCAGATATTTTTATGAGAGAAGAAGTAGCGTTAAAAATCAACCTTCCCGAATCGAGAGTGCAGGTCAGTGGTTTTTAAAAAAGGAACATTAGTTCGACTGTGGGAAGAGGGAGAAGAGGGTGAGTGTATGCTCGAGATAGTAGTTTGGGAGGGCGTGAAATACACCCGCATGTATGAGAGAACAAATAAATGGGATTGGTCCAATTATGGGTACAGCGGAGGGCGTGATAACCGCTCGAGTCCAGGGATAAAGACATTAATCAGAAGGGGAACGCTTTGACGACGAAACCGCCGCTGAGAATCTCAAAATGGGAATGAGACACCAGCTGCAGAAAGGACCCTTTATTCAACTCATACTGAATTAATAATGAAGAGATAAAATTATAAGTAGGGTGAAGATAGGTTAAGCTTCCAATTAGCCGCTCTTTGTGAGCTTCAAAGTTTTACTCAAGTTGAGAAACATCAATAACCGTAAAAGGCTCCCAGTGCCGCTATCAGGAGTCAAAATTTTCAAATGTAACGGAGATTTATGTCGCAGAGGGTGGTTGAAACGTGCCTCAGTTATATAGGTCCCCTACGTATTGTAAGGTAATGAAGAAAATTTTATGCGAGCACACGGTTTTGACATTGCCAACCGTACCTGACTTCGCTTTCCTACCCCAATTACACATTACCTTAACCCCACCCTCCTACATAATAGAGTGGAGAAAAAAACTTCTTCCTGTCTTTTTTCACGCTTTGGGAGTCATTACTCATCCAAAAGTCATTCTATTGCTTTCTCCCTTTCTTTTATATTCTACGTCAAAAAATAAGGAATTCTTATATAAAGGTAGGTACGATTTTTTTAAAACTTTTTTTTTTATTAATAAAATTACGAATTTTAACCATTTGCTCAATGCACTTGGGAAAAAAACGGTACCTGAACTTATATAGAAAATCATAAAAATGAAAAAGACAATTTTCCCAGGCCGTTCGGCCAAAAAATACCGCCTTTTTACTATTTTTTAAAAAAAGATTTCTTCGGTTTTTCTTAGATTTTTGAGGCGCTTTTCCCGCTATTTTGGCCCTTTTTACCATTTTCTTCGGCATCACCTTCATATTTTAACTGAGAAAACCCCTTTCAAAAGGAATTTTGTGAGTTTTCCTTGGAGTTTTGGACCTAAAAACCAATTTTAACCAGATTTTCTGGCGTTTTCCTTGGTTTTTTAGCACCTTTTTAAAGATTTTTTGAGAGTTTCCCTCAGTATTATTTCCAAAAGGCATAACAAAGTTTTTAAAACAAAATTAAAGTCTTCTGCGCGCGAGCGAATCCCAAGTTTCTCCCTACCATCGAGTTAATTTAGTTAGAATTTTTTTAATGAAAAATAGATAAATTTTCCCAGCTCATTCGGCCTAAAAATACCGCCTTTTTTCAATTTTTTTAAACAAGATTTCTTCGGGTTTTCTAAGATTTTTGAGGCGCTTTTTCCACTATTTTGCCCCTTTTACCATTTTCTTCGGCATCACCTTCATATAATGACTGAGAAAACCCATTCAGCCGGAATTTCGGGAGTTTTCCTTGTTTTGGACCAAAAAAAAAAAAACAATTTTAACCCAATTTTCTAGCGTTTTCCTTGGTGTTTATGGCCCATAAAGCACCTTTTTTATTGATTTTTTAAGCATTTTCCTCAGTATTATTTCTAATAGGCATAACAAAATTTTAAAAAAATTAAAAAGCGCGTGCAAATCCCAAATTTCTCCCTACCGACGAGTTAATTTAGTTAGAATTTTTTAAATGAAAAATAGATAAATTTTCCCAGCCCACTCGGCCTAAAAACCTCGGCCTTTTTACCATTTTTTTACAAGATTTCTTCGGTTTTTCTAAGATTTTTGAGGCGCTTTTTCCGCTATTTTGGCCCTTTTTATTATTTTCTTCGGCATCACCTTCATATTTTGACTGAGAAAACCCCTTTCAGCCGAAATTTCGGGAGTTTTCCTTGGTGTTTTTAACCTAAAAACCAAATTTTTTGGCGTTATCCTTGGTTTTTATGGCCCTATAAAGCACTTTTTTAAAGATTTTTTAGCGTTTTCCAAGTACCTACTATTTATAATAGGCATAACAAAGTTTAGAAAAAATGAAAGAACGAGCTAATCCCAAATTTCTCCCTACCATCGAGTAAATTTAGTTAGAATTTTTTAAATGAAAAATAGATAAATTTTCGCAGCCCATTCGACCTAAAAATACCCCTTTTTACCATTTTTTTTTTTTTTTTAAGATTTTTTCGGTTTTTTTTAAAGATTTTTTAGGTGCTTTTTCCACTATTTTGGCCCTTTTTACCAATGTTCTTCGCCATCACCTATATACTTTAACTGAGAAAACCCCTTTCAACAGGAATTTCGGGAGTTTCCCTAGGTGTTTTTTTAACCTAAAAACCAAATTTTTTGGCGTTTTCTTTGGTGTTTATGGCCCAAAAAGCACCATTTTTATAGATTTTTTTAGCGTTTTCCTCAGTATTATTTCCAAATGGCATAACAATATTTTAAAAAAAATTAAAGTCATCTGCACGCGAGGGAATCCCAAATTTCTACCTACCATCGAGTTAATTTAGTTAGAATTTTTTAAATGAAAAATAGAAAAATTTTCTGAGCCCATTCGGCCGAAAATATCGCCTTTTTACCAGTTTTTTTAAAAGATTTCTTCGGTTTTTCTAGTAACCCTATTTTTCCCTGATTTTCGGGGAGCTCTTTTCGGTCTCGAAGATCCTCTTCAAAAAGTAGAAAATTGAGGGTAATACCATAACTTCACTTTGAGAAAGTTAGTGCGGGATAAGTATCAGAAAATACAATTAAAAAGTACAAATTAATCCAAGGAAATGCTCGGTAAAATTCTCGATAGACTGGATTTTAAAGTAAACTTTTTATTAAGTTTTATTTTAAAGCCGTGGAGACTTTTGACAGCTCTCTGCTTGATTGATAAGTAAAAATACAAGGGGAGAGAAAAAAAAATCAGAAAGTTTGTAGGCGTTAAGTCTTAATCAGATTTCAAATACGAAAACGAAACTTTTTTTTTCACCTTCAAGCAACTCTTTGACTTAAAACGTCGATAGTTCGTGTCTGTTTCAGGAAGTATTACAAGTGAGGGAAGCCTTTTTCGTCCGAAAGGCTTCCCTTACAATCTAGACTCTTTTGTCTGAGACCTACGCCCTCCTTTTCATTTTCATCCGTGAACATCCCCTAATCTTCCCTTTTTGTAATAATAGCCTCAAACATCGATGGGAACTAAAATAATATTAAATTTGTCATAAGTTAAAACGGGAAACGTATTTAATCCTGTCATAATAGGATGATCGATAGAAACAGATTTTCGCCAATCATTGTCAGTTTATGTATAATTTAAAGTAAATCATGTTATTGATGACGAGTTGCCGGCATATGGCTTAGATTCCCACATACCCCTAGCTCGAAGGGTGAGGTTTCGATTTATAAAAGGGAAAATAAGCAGTTTAGTTCCGCTCCGCTGTTTAAAACCCTATGAATAGAATTTACCTTAAATATTATACATAAATGTATTTTCATTATAACATTTGTCCTGTTTTTAGGTTTGGTTTAAAAATCGGAGGGCGAAATGTCGGCAGCAGGTGAAGCAACAGCAAGCACAATCGGGAGGTGAGAAGCAGGCGTTGTCGGGGAGGGCGAGTACGAAAAGTAAATCGACCGGTTCGACGACTCCGAAGCCGATAACGAATAGTTCGTCGAGGGATTCGCCGACTTATCCGAAACCGAGTCAACCCTCGTATACTTCCGGGTGTAACTCATCAATTTGGAGCCCGGCCGTTTTGGATTCTAGCGACCAAACAAGCCGCCTGGGAAGCGGTACGATCTCCAGCGCTGCCTCCAGCTACGGAAGCGGCTACTCGCATAACTATTCATCCTACTACTCAAATATGGACTATCTTCCACCCCCTCCTCCACCTCCAGCAGTAAGTACCATCATAGCAAACCATTCAAAATAACCTTTTTATAATTTTAGGAGAACAGTATGGACGGCACATGGGGTAAAAGAGAAGACAGCTCCTGGTTTTACAATTCAGGAGGATGGGACCACCGTAAGTGAAATCCGGCTTTTAAGACCGAAGTGGATTACTACAATCCCGGGTCTTCCTAAACATTTTTTTTTAAAACTGCAATATGGAAAATCAGGGGAACTTCAGATATCAAACGGCCCTTTTTTATTTGACAAAGGCCTAACGGACCTACATATCTACGTTTAGAACAAGTGTAAATATTTTTAAAAGTTTTGGGCCTAACCCCCACAAAACTGAAAACGAACATATGGACTGTGATTCGTTTTAGCTATAGAAAACTGATGAAAAAATAGTTGTTACCAAAACTAGAGCGTACCTTTTTATCTCGGCTTAAAATAATTCGAAACCCGATTTAGTACCTTATATTTACGTTTTAGGTGTGATTTGTTGTAAAAGAAGGCTAAGATTTAATTAAACAAAAAAAATTTATTCAATAATTTCGTATTGTGTAAGTTGTTATACTGTTTTCATATTTATACGTCATTTTCATTTAAGTATTATTTTGTTAGATCAAAAGAGAATTCCGCTAAAAACAAAGGTTATCACTCCCTTGCGCACTTATCAAAATTTGATGATTTCTAACCTAGAAAAAATGCTAAAAAAAAAGTAATTCTGGCTTGTAAAACCCAGGAAATTCACTTTTTTTACAGAATCAGTTGAAAAGGACCACAAATGTTGTATGTCGGCAGAAAGATCCAAGTAAATTCACTCAAAAAGGTGTTTAATATAAAACACCGTGGAAAACGCCCAAAATGGGTGTTTCTCCTAAAAAAACACCTAAGAAAATGAGGCGCTCCGGGTACGAAGGGCGAACTCAACAACACGTAGTTTCGAGATATTCGCATTTTAAAGTTTTATGTTACGGGCGAACTCAACAGAAAAGTCTTGCCCTGGAATGGGAAAAGGAGTGGGGGTTGTGGACTAGGATGTGGAGTTCGCCCTTCGTACCCGCTCGGATATCGCAGTTAGAGCATTGCCGCATATCGGTTTTTACGTATTTAAAGGGGAAAAAAGGGCGAACTCAACATAAAAATTATATGGGTGTATTCACCAAGAGGTCTAGAATCTGAAAATAAAAAAATAAAAATTTGTCCGATGTTGAGTTCGCCCTTCGTACCCGGAGTGCCTCAAATGTTCAAAAAGGGCGTTTTTCTTTAGAAAGGCCGACGAAAAATTCACTCAAAAAGGTGTTTTTTTAGCACCGTAGAAAATGCCCAAAAAGGATCAGGAGACCTGGGGTTTTCTGCAGAAATGGCCTAAAAAAATTTTTACCATATATCGTCGCGTTAGTTCTAACACCGGATAAGTCATTTTTTATCAATTTTGAGTTAGGCATTGTTTCTGATGGTAAATTTTGTGGAGAATCGAATTACGTTGGTAGTTTAACCGTATTACCAATAGAAAACGCGTAGTTCACGATTTAGCCAACAGGTGATGAATTGATTCCAATGAGAAATTAATTAATTTTGGTTCTCCTGAAAACCTTGGAAAAATGACTTGTCTGGTATTAGAACTAACGAGACGATATGTAATTAGGCCTAAAAACTTCCCAGTTCATCAATATCCTGCCCTTCTTTCCTCCCCCAACCCTAAAAAAACCTAATAAAATATTAAAAAGATCTTTTCTTTCCCAGAAAAACTCCCAGAAATCCGCTAAAATGTTTCTCAGGAAAAAGACCTAAAAAAACGCTCAAAAAAGTGTTTTTTTGGCTAGGAAATTGGTTGAATTTGACCCTTTTTTTTAAGTACGCAAAGGGGAAATTGCCAAAACCAAAATGTGCAATAATTCTTACACAAAATATAAATGCAATAAAAATAATTCATAACTTGACCTGTGGTGTCTTCTAGTCTTTTCATCAATGGAAATCTACTTTGATCTTTTATTTTCTCTCTCAAAAATTGCAACTGACAATGTTTTTTAGGCCTAAAAGAATTAAAAATAGTTCCTCCTATTTCACTCTCAAGGCCTATGTTGCTTTGATTATTGTTTATGCAACAAAATGACACCAAGATTTTTTATACTGTTTTTAATTTTTAAAATTTTAATTTAAAATCTAATATAAAACGTATACGAATCGTATACGAAATATCCCAGATTTATACTTTTTTATCATTAAAAAATTTGTTTTTCGAATTTTCTTTTTGTTCGATGTGATAAGATTTTAATTTTAAAACTACTGTAAAAATATGTAAGTAAATAAATTAAGAATAAAGACAAATAAGTAATTATATTCTGTGCATAGATATGTAAAATATACATAATTATAGAGAGTAATTTTAAAATGTGGTGTGTATAAAATAATAAGTGTGCATGTAAAAATTTTTAGAGTCGCATTGCTCAGACTGGTACAATGTGTTTTGTGTTCATAACTATATATTCGATTGATTAATTTAAACGAAATAAATAAAAACTATATTAAAAAAAATTTTTACTAAAAAGATCTTCAAGTTCATTGGAACCCATCAATGGAAAAGAAGACAGAAAGGATTGTGGATAACCGGAATCTTCAAAGTTTTGCCATTTCAATTTTATTTGGCTAATAAATGAAGGTGAATGATATATAAAGGTGAATGGAAATAAAATCAGGCTGTAGCCTATAGTTTAGGGAGAGCAGAGAGTCGAGGCCAGTACCAGGAGTGTGCAGGACTAGGGGTTTTCTTTGGAATTTTGGCTCCTAAAAACATTTTTTACTGTATGTTTGAACCCCAAAAACTTCAATTCTACCAGTTCTTGTCTCCAGCATCTGCCTTGCTAAGCCATGGAGTCTTTAATTTCAGGAGGGGCAGGGGTTTCCTACAGAATTTTGGCTAAGAAAATCGCATTTCAGTAATCAGTAATAACTATACATTTAGCCCCCATAAAAACTCCCACAGTTTTCATACATTGCTACAAGCTATGAGAGCTTTAAAGCCACCATTAATTTCTGTAGTGACAAAAAAAAGTGGTTATTGCCCAGCCTAAAAATAAAGAATTCTCCTGAGTCGGGTAAAAATGGTACTTCCAGATCTTCTTAGACAGTAAGAATGAATACATCTCCAAGCAGTTTTCTATAATCACACAATACACGATGCAAAATTAAACATCGAAGGATTGACAAGGTAAAACCAAGGAGTCACACAACATAAACGAAAACAAACGATAAACTATGTGAAACCTCATTATCTCCATGAGGTTCACTGTTCACACTCCGCCATTCATTAAACGAAATCAGGATGGCCAACCCGTCATGATGACCAGCATAACATTTCCCTCCACTTTTCATCCTTAAAAGTTTTTTTTTCTCTTTTATTATTATTTTTTAATTATTATATGGAACCCAAAAGCAGTACATGTCCTTCCAAAGAAGTACGTCTGTTCACCGTACTTATACATCCATTTTTTAACTTCCTTAAAGAAGTTATTGTGATACCCTCCTCGTCGAGTTTTTGGGAAAGGGTCTTCCAGACCCCGGAGACACAAACCGAATATTGATCTTTACCGATCTCAACTTTGTCTGTGGCTCCGGCCGGCCGTCCGGAACACTTTACGGCCGCAGTTTTCATCGGATTTTCACCAAATTTTCACACAAATTTCTTTAGCCGGTGAACTAGAAACTAACGAGGGCGATTTTTGAATTTCGAAAAAATGGCGGAGATATGTCTGTTTGAAATTTTAAAAAATTCGCTGCGGCCGAACCGTTGGTCCGATTTTCACCAAATTTTCACCAATTACTCCTTATTTTTTTAAGAATTTTTGGTGTAAAAAATTGCCACTTTTTAATTATTAATTTTTTTTAATAGGGAGAAATTTCGTACTTCCTCCCATTACGAGAGGCACATCCGTAGGCCAAAGAGTCCATTATTTCTACCTTGACACTTACAAAAAATTTCGAAAAAAAAAAGAACTTAGAAAATTTTTCAGAAAAAAAAGAGCAAATTTAAGAAAGAAAACCCGGAAAATTTTTCGAAGAAACAAAAAACTCAGAAAATTAAAAAAAAATCGGAAAATTGTTCAAAAACAAAAACTTAGACAATTTTTCGAAAAACCAAACTTGGAACATTTTTCGAAAAAAAAAAACTTCCCCCTCCGTTATACATCCCCCCTCGTTATACTTTCGTTCCCTTATACTTCCCCCTCCGTAATACTTCCCCTGACTAATACTTCACCCTCCGTTATACTTCACACTCCTATATTGTTCCTTCTCTTAGAGGAAGTTTTCGTTGGAAGCTCTTCAAACCAGTACTTTTTTCTTTAAAAAGTCAACTCCTGCACTATCTTGTGAAAACTCTGAATATCAATCTTAAGTTTTTTATTTTCCTAAGAGAGTGCACTACTGATATGTCATAGCCGTCGATGCTTATTCCTTTTTTTCCCCCTTATCTCTTAGTTTATGTCTTTATTTTTAAAAATACAACTATATTTATCTATTTTTAAAATTATTTTATTATATACTATTTAACTTATACTTTTTAAAAGTTGTTTATACAACGCTCCTTGCGGAAAGAGTAGCCAGGTAAGGTTCTTTCTAACTCTACGGTTCCCCTGATGAGTCAAATGACAATCGACGAAAATTCTGTTTTTCTAGAATTAAGTTTAAAACGTTAATTTTTTTAACTTTTATCTCCCCACCTTTTTCAACTCACTATGAATATCTAACATTTTCAATTACTCCTCAAGAGCCTCCTTTTTTTTCTTTTCAAGTTATGAAAATTTTGAAAAAATACGTTTTTTCCTTCTACCCTATGTTATGTTGCCCACAGGCTGGAGTTGGAAAGAAATAGGTAACTAAAATTTTAGAAACAATTTTTTTTTAAAGGAATTCAAAACTTTTTGTTTCATATTCTAAAGCTACTTCTTGAAAAAAGGTAAATTGGCTTTTATGAATAATTAAATGTTTTTTTCCCTTTGTTTATTTTTTATTATTTTTAGATCTTTGCATTCCTTTAATGTTTTTTAATGTTTCTCCTTTTTATTTTGTATTTATCGATTTTCAGGATTTTATTGTCTATTTATTAAAAGGAGATGAAAAGAATGGTTGTTAGTGCGTTTAGGCCTTGCTTCGAAAGCCTCCAATGTAAAGTTTGATTCATTTTTTACCTAACTATTGTTTGAACTAATAAACACTAGGGGTTCTGTCCTTGCACTATTTTTTTGGTAAAATTCTTCACCATTTGGTGCTTTTTCCCCATTTTTGAGGGAAAAACTAAAAAGTTTTTGTGTTTATCAATTGTAGTTTTCAAATTCTTGGAAAAAGTACCTTTAGTTGGTCCCTGCACGATGATTATTTCAGATTTAGGTGTATTCATATTTATGAATATGAACATTTGTTGCTAAAACTTGAGAATGCTTATTCATATTCGCATCACCATTTAAATAATTATTATTCGTATTAGCATCAGAAATTCATAGTTTACCTAGATTTATTTTCTTAAATGTTTTGAAGTTTAATGTATCAATTTAAGTTTATTGTAAAAAATAAATGAATTTATGTACAACAGGAATTTTCAGAAATTTATTAATTAAATATTTCAATTTTATTAAAATTTATAAATTTTTGATAAGGAATTCACAGGTTTTAGCATAAACGTGTAGGTATTCGTATTATAAATATGAATACACCCAACTCTGGATTGATAATTTAAAACTTGAAAATTTTTTGTAGGGCTAAAGTCGAGTTTAAATCGCTCAAAAAAGTAACATTCTTGTTTTTTCTTCTCTTAATTCGTATTAATTTTCAAAATTTATTTTAAACTTCAGGAAATATAATGTCTTTTGTCATACATTGATTTGAATGATTTATTGATCTGCCCCCATTCCCATGAAAATTCAGGAAGTCCAAAAAAAATTATTACCTCAGGTCTTTTGCCGCTAACATCATCTCTTGTAGAAGTATAGAGAAATACACTTTTTTTGGTTTATTTAAGCACTTATAATGCATGCTATGTTAATTTGAGGTGAAAATATTGTATATTTTACATTTAAAAATTAAAAAAAAAAATATTTTAGGTTGCACATTGCCTTTTCCTGGTTGTCTACGTTTGACGAGTGACAGCGACGAATATTTATTAGGAAAAACGATGGCACGGGAACCAATCATATTGAACGTTTATGATATGGTAAATTGTTTATTATGATCCATTTTTTTATATTTTAAATATTTTAGTATTGGACGAATGATTATACGACGTCCATAGGTTTAGGCGTCTATCATTCAGGAGTTGAAGTTTACGGCCAAGGTAATTTCTTTTAAAAAAGTTTGTTTTTAATAATTTTTTTTTAGAATATACTTATGGTGGACATCCGCATAGCTTTCCAGGAATATTCCCAATAACGCCTAGAAAAGCTTCTGAGCTTGGTGATCAGTATAAATTTAGGCAGTCGGTTTTAATCGGCTATACAGATTTCACCGAAAATGACGTCAAACGAATAATAGATGAACTTGGAAAAGAATTTAGAGGCAACCAATATCATCTAATGCACAAAAACTGTAACCATTTTTCTGGAGCTTTCACCAAGGTGAGCTAAAAAAAAAAGTAGCCTCAAATTGAAAATTTGGTTTCAGATTTTGTGTGAAGAGGAAATCCCATCGTGGGTAAATCGTCTTGCTTATTTCAGCACTCGAGTCCCTTTTCTTCAACGTTGTCTTCCAAAAGAATGGCTTACACCAAACGCGCTTCAGTACAGCATTTCTCAAAGGGAAAACACCAGCGATGCTAGTCCATCATAACAATTTCAAAGGGGGGATAAAAAGAAAAATTGTGCCTCAGTATTTTATATTATTTCCCATTTATTATTTAAAAACGTGATTTCAAAAAAGCACAAAAAATTGGCATCTTTTTTTAAAGGTTTCTATCCCATTTTGTTTCTCTTTATAGTTGGACGTGATTGTGTGGGCGGTGATTTTCTGCCCGTTCTAGCGAGTGATGCCCTTAAGGGAAAACCTTGTGCCATTAAACTGTCCACCTATTAAAATTGCCCTTAGCACTTTATAAATTTTATTAGAATAGCAGCCACTTATAAACAAAACGTCCTTTGTATATTACCAAAGAAAATTTTAAAACAAAAAATTATATAACTTGTAAATTACCAAAGAATTATATTTCATGTTACAAATATGTTCTAGGTGAACAGAAATAAACTTATTCATTATAAAGACTTCATTGTACATAGAATGCGCGTTTTTATAATATCTGCATATTTAACTAATTTATGTTTATGCGAATTATTTATTTTGCTACTTTTTTCTTTGATATTAAGACAATAATGTTAGGTTTGTCTGATAAGTTTCGCGGCGAAAAAGACGAAGGAAGTAAAACCTGATAGTGTGCGCTAGATAATTTTTGGTACATTTTGTATTGTGTTCCTGGCTATCTTGTTTGTCATTTTAATCTTAATAAATTTATTGTAATTCATATTCGATTTTTTTCCTTAAGGGGAATGAGGGTTTTATGTTGGTTGCTTTGTACATTTTTCGTTTTGAGCAATTGTTTTCGGTTTTTCCCTTCTGTCTTGGAAACCGTCGCTCAAAACGAAAAAATGTTCTAAGTAAAAGTTGTAGCTACAAAAATTTACTACATAAAATATTTTATTAGTTTTTTCCGTCAGAGCAATATTTAGGAGATATGAAGGTTTTAAGTTTTCAGACAGGCTCTGTAGGTTTATTAGTTTTAACCTCATAACTCCTTAAATATTGCTCTTACGCAAATAATGAATAAAAAATTTTTTTAGGAAATCTTTTTACCTACAACTTTTACTTAGGACATTTTTTCGTTTTGAGCCACGGTTTCCGAGATAGAAGGGAAAAACCGAAAACCGTTGCTCACAACGAAAAATTTGCAAAGCAACTCACTTAAGAACCCTCATATCTCTTTAAGTATTGCTCTGACAAAAAAAACCAATGAGGTCTTTTTAGTAGGAAATTTCCGTAGCTACGACTTTTTCTTAGGACGTTTTTTCGTTTTGAGCGACGGTTTCCGAGATAGAAGGGAAAAACCGAAAACCGTTGTTAACAACGAAAAATTTGCAAAGCAATCAACTTAAATACTTCCATATCTCCTAAAGTATTGCTCTGACAAAAAAACCAATGAGGTCTTTTTTGTAGGAAATTTCCGTAGCTACGACTTTTACTTAGGACGTTTTTTCGTTTTGAGCGACGGTTTCCGAGATAGAAGGGAAAAACCGAAAACCGTTGTTAACAACGAAAAATTTGCAAAGCAATCAACTTAAATACTTCCATATCTCCTAAAGTATTGCTCTGACGGAAAAAACTAATAACATATTTTATGTAGTAAATTTTAGTACCTACAACTTTTACTTAGGACATTTTTGCGTTTTGAGCGACGGTTTCCGAGATAGAAGCGAAAAACCGAAAACCGTTGTTAACAACGAAAAATTTGCTAAGAAACTCACTTAAAAACCATCATACCTCCTTAACTACAGATTTGAGGGATATTTTCTCCCATGAAGGATGTGGGTACCACAACGTATGATCCAACAGCACATCTCTCTCTATCAATTCTAAATTTGATGAATCATCACCACTAATCATATCGTGGGTCACCAATAATCATTGGTGATCCACGACAAACACAGCAGTGAAACAACAAGGTACATATTATTTACACTCTCTCAACATACAAACACACAAGAATAGCTCCCGGCACATCTTGATCTCCCATCAACGGCGTCAGCTAGCCATTCTTCTCGTCAGCAGTTCAGCACCTCTTCAACCCGCTGAATTGGTGCAACTTCAACCTCGGAATGAACTTCTAGACATCTGCGACACTCACGTCACAGCTCGACAGTTCACTTTCCAGCATCCGCGAACGCATCCTTGTCACATCATCGCTCGACACACAGCACCTAAGACCTTCACCCTTCTTTTCTCCGTGGGGGGGGGGGGGTGATGTGGGTACCACAACATATGATCTAAATATCATCAGATTCTAATAAATCATATCACACACAACGCATCTCTATCAATTCTAAATTAGTGGTGATGAATCATCCCACAAGTACCTCAGAAAAACCATCCAAAAAGGTGTTTCCAAGAGGAAAGACCAAAGAAAACTCCCAAAAAGTCACTTAAAAAGGTTCTTTGGTACCAACACAGTGGAAAAGAACCAAAAAGGGTGTTTCTCAGGAGAAAAACTAAAAACTCCCAAAAAGTCACTTAGAAAGGTTCTTCAGTACCAACTACCAACACAGTGGAAAAGTACCAAAAAGGGTGTTTCTCAGGGGAAAAACTAAAGGAAATTCCCAAAAATCTACTTAACGTCACTTAACTTAAAAACACAAAAAGGAAGATTGAGTTCATGGGCCTAAAAAAAAAGACTAAAATTAATGAATTCCACTATGTATTTTTTATTACATAATTTACAAATAGCATAAAAATTACTATAAAAAAGAAACCGAAATTTAAAGCTTTTTTTTTGTTCTTACATTTTAACCAGAAAAATGAATGAAAATGGCACAGATTTAACTAAATTTTTTTTCTCCGAAATTGACTACTTTTACAATATAACCAAAACTTAAGTGTCTATTATTGCTGATCCAAATCTCTTAAATTTTACAAATACAATATGAAAATTACAGCTAATAATTTTTATTATGAAATTTGTAACAGTGGAAGTAAAATTGCGATTACTTGAGCAGAATTGTCTAGATAACAAGTAATTTTTATTGTTTTTCTCATATTTTTTTATATACAAAATTTGATCGGAAGAAAATCGAAGACGATAAGTCAACGATTCCGGTCCGGTCAATGGTGCATAATTTTTAAATTTTAAAAAAGCAGGAACCTATACAAAAATTACTATAAAAGAAAAAAGATTAATAAATATTATCTACATTATATACTGATAAAGCACTTATTTTCAATTTTTTCCTAAGACTAAACTGACATGAATGCCCCTTTGGTTTGTTTTTTTGCACAAATTAAAATGCTAAGCTAAAATTTTGTTCTGGGAAAACGTGATGATGAAATAAACCATTTTTTAGGTCGTTAGATGCTTAACAGCCAAAATAACCCATTTATCTCGCTTAAATCTGGTAACAGAAAAGTTTCGTTGTACTATTTCAAAGCTTTTAGTCGATAGAGTAAGTTCGCTTAAATATGAGTTGTTAGAACAGAAAAAAAGGTCAAAGAAAAGCTATTTTAAGCAATCTTACATACGATATCGCCCGCCGCTTACAAATCCACATTACACAGCCATTTTTAATCAGAAATAAAGGCTTGATGTAAAAAAAAAATTATTTACAGTACCATTTTAATGATTTCAGGTAATTGGTTATTCTTATAAATTAAAATATGTGCATTCTACATGGGTTTTTTTAATACTTTTAAAAATCACTGTGCTTCTCGCCAGGAGCGAATGAGGAGTAAAGCACAATTTTTATACAATTAAAATCAATTTACATAAAATTATCTACAGAATGAGGGATGATTAAAAAAAATTAAAATAATAACACACGATCAAAACACACATTACATTTTTAGTAAATAAATAGTTTTTTTTTAGCTTAAGAGTCGTAGCTTGATGATCCGTGGTCCCTCCCAGGGCTTGGAGGTGTGCTTGGGTTGCTGCTGTTGTTTGATGCGATTGAATGGCGAGGGCTTCCCATCAATCCTGCGCCGTCCTGCAAAAAAAAAAAATTTTTTTTTAATTATGAACAGTTTTATTTTTAGCATGCCACGGTTAGATTTTTGTTATGAAAAATATCATAAAAACTAGGTATGTTAAGGCCAAAAAGCTGAAAAATGACGACTCTCAGCCATTAGAGCAAGGAAAACACTAAAAATGGACGTTTTTTGCTCACAAGACAACAAAAATGCCCTCGAGGGTGTTTTTTCAAAAATTTTCTTTCTGCATAAAGGATTTTTTTTCTCTCAAATGAAGAAAAATTGATACAACTTGAGGAAAACGCAAAAAAAAGATATTTTTGGACAAAAAACTATGGAAAACGCAAAAAAAAGTACTATTTTGAAGAGCTTCCAACGAAAACTTCCTTAAAGAGAAGAAAACATATGGGAGGGAAAAGTATTAATGAGGGGAAGTATAAGAGGGAGAGAAGCATAAAGGAGGGAAATTATAAGGGGGTTGTTACGATAATTCCGATATTTATATCGGAATATCGATATTCTCCTTCCGATATTTGCGATATTTTCCTTCCGATATATCGGTTCATCCGATATTTTCCTTCCAATATATCGGTTCATCCGATATTTTCCTTCCGATATATCGGTTTATCCGATATTTTCCTTCCAATATTTTATCCGATACGATATTTTTGTAAATATATCGTATCGGATAAAATATCGGAAGGAAGGCCATATCGAATCAACCCTAAGCGGGAGGGAAGCATAAAGGAGGGAAGCATAAAGGAGGGAAGTATAAAGGAGGGGGAAGTATAAAGGTGGGGAGTATATGTATAGGAGGGGAAGTATAACAGAGAGGGAAGTTTTTTTTTTTAATTTAATTTTTTAAAGTATCAAGGTAGAAATAATGGGATTTTTGCTCAAGGGAGGTCCCTCTTGTAACAGGTGGAAGTATGAAATTTTTCCCTACTAAAATGAAATTAATCATTTATGAAACATATAGTGATAAATTAGTCAATACTTGATTTGACCCTCCGGGGTCTGGAAGACCCTTCACCAAAAACCCGACGTGGAGGGTAACACAATAACTTCTTCAAGGAAGTTGAAATGGCGTTTCTTGGTCATAAAACTGTGGAAAACGCCAAAAAAAAAAAAAAAGGGTGATTAGGCAAAAAGAAAAACGGAAGACCCTTTTAGAGGAAATCTCTTGACCGTTAAGCCCCTAATGACAATGGAAAAAAGTCGATAAGGGTGTTAGGGCCAAAAAACCTAGGAAAACGTCTTAAACGAATATCTTTTAACAGAAGATTATGAAAACGCCTAAAAAGGGTGTTTTTTATCGCCTAAAAACCATTAAAAAGTCAGAAAAAAATGTAAAAGAGGGATTTCTTGCCTGGAAATACCAAGAAAAATGCAACAAATCCAATAGCTAGAAAAAAATCTAAAAAGTTTTTTTAGGCAGAAAGCTCTAACTTGAAACCCTGACTCAAAATCGACAAGTTTGAAGGGCCACAGCACAATACTGTTTTAACGATCTTTCTAAAAGGGTTAATATAAAAATTTCCACACAAGTTAACTCAAAAACTGTGTTATTTTTAAAACCCACTCAAGTACCTCTTTTTTAACGGTAATGTCCAGTTTGAGAAGATGCTCTTCTAAACAAAAATTTAACATGGGCTTTTTGCATGCTATTTATATTATATTTCAATTGTGAAAAAAAAATACCTTTTGGATGTCATGGATAAGAGAAAATTCGTCATGAACGTCCGGCGTTCTCGGCAAAGCCGGTGGCGTCACAGTCGGCCTCGGAGGTGCAGGTGCTCGTCTTAAATTAACCCCTAAAAATTCCAAAAATTGATATAAAAAAATGATAAAAAATTAACACTGACCATTTTGAGAATTATATTGATGAGGAGTTCTGGGAGGATGGTGAGGAGGAATCCTTGGTAACTGTTGAGGAGGTATTTTCCCAGACGAACCGGTACTTAATGTCTACAAAAAAAAATTAATTAATTAATGGTTTTTTGTTAAATTTATGAGAAAAATGTACCCTGTGATGGTGGTCGGCGGTTTCTATGGTTGTCGGAAGATCAAGCAGCCTTTGTATTTGGATACCATCTCCCGGCCCCATGTGTGATATGTGGTTAAAATTAGTAGGAGCAGAAATCATTTTCGATCGTCTATCAGGCCTAAAATAAATAATAATAAATAAATAATAACAATCACTTAAAATTTACCCTCTGGCGATTCTGTTTCCTTCTCGGAGTGAAAATTTCCTTCTTGGCTTGGCAACCATTCTTCCGCTTGAATCGTATACTGTTATATTGAGAAGTTCAGGTTGGTGAATGTTTGAAATATGAATGATATGTGTCATGTCATTGATTGTGCTAATGCTAACAGTCCCTGTTGTATTTAAAGGTCGAGCCTTTTTAACATTTATTGTCTGAACCCAATTGGAAGTACTTGCGTTAAAAACGTCGATATGAGTATCCGAAAAAACTAACAAATGTCCATCACAGTAAGCTAAAAAATAAAAAGTAAAATTGGTATTTAGGATGGGGAGTTTTTTTACTTATTGCCACTGGTATTGCAGGGTACATGATTTCGGTATCTCTCGATTTTCTACCCTGGCTGTCTACGTAAATAGCTAAAGTGTGAAAAGCAAGAAGGAATTCTCCATGGCCAAGTTCCACAGCTATCATCGCATCTACGCCGCTGTATGCAAGGAAGCCGAGGAGAGGATTGTCAGCGTGGATCAGAGCTGGAAAAAAAAATGGTTTTCTCAATCAGGATATCCTCAAAACTAGCCCCAACTTTTTAGAAAACAGGACCTGTTTTATATAAATTTCAATTCCACAACCCTCTGCCATAGAAATATTTCCCAAAGAAAGCTTTGTGGATTTTATTGCTAGTATACACGATGGTTCAGAAGTAATGGAGCACCTCATTTACTTACAAAAAAAATTTTGATTTTGGTGTACAGGGTTAGGGTTGTTGCGATACTTCCGATATTCGGAATATCGATATTTTCCTTGCGATATTTGTACCGATATTTTTCTTCCGATATATCGGTTCATCCGATATTTTTCTTCCGATACATCGGTTCATCCGATATTTTCCTTCTGATATATCGGATCATCCGATATTTTCCTTCCGATATATCGGATCATCCGATATTTTCCTTCCGATATATCGGTTCATCCGATATTTTCCTTCCGATACATCGGTTCATCCGATATTTTCCTTCCGATATATCGGTTCATCCGATATTTCCTTCCGATACATCGGTTCATCCGATATTTTCCTTCCGATATATCGGTTCATCCGATATTTTCCTTCCGATACATCGGTTCATCCGATATTTTCCTTCCGATATATCGGTTCATCCGATATTTTCCTTCCGATACATCGGTTCATCCGATATTTTCCTTCCGATACATCGGTTCATCCGATATTTTCCTTCTGATACATCGGTTCATCCGATATTTTCCTTCCGATATATCGGTTCATCCGATATTTTCCTTCCGATATATCGGTTCATCCGATATTTTCCTTCAGATATATCGGTTCATCCGATATTTTCCTTCCGATACATCGGTTCATCCGATATTTTCCTTCCGATATATCGGTTCATCCGATATTTTCCTTCCGATATATCGGTTCATCCGATATTTTCCTTCCGATATATCGGTTCATCCGATATTTTCCTTCCGATATATCGGTTCATCCGATATTTTCCTTCCGATATATCGGTTCATCCGATATTTTCCTTCCGATACATCGGTTCATCCGATATTTTCCTTCTGATACATCGGTTCATCCGATATTTTCCTTCCGATATATCGGTTCATCCGATATTTTCCTTCCGATATATCGGTTCATCCGATATTTTCCTTCCGATATATCGGTTCATCCGATATTTTCCTTCAGATATATCGGTTCATCCGATATTTTCCTTCCGATACATCGGTTCATCCGATATTTTCCTTCCGATATATCGGTTCATCCGATATTTTCCTTCCGATATATCGGTTCATCCGATATTTTCCTTCCGATATATCGGTTCATCCGATATTTTCCTTCCGATATATCGGTTCATCCGATATTTTCCTTCCGATATATCGGTTCATCCGATATTTTCCTTCCGATATATCGGTTCAGGAAAACTTTAAAAAATGCCAAAAGTGTTATTTCGCTAAATGATCTAAGTAAAAGTTGCTTAAAATTGAGCATAAAATTGATTAAAAACATAAAAACATAGGGATCCCATTTAAAATAATGAAGTTAGCACCTCTCTGTACCACCCTGTATAAAAAACCAAAATCTATCAAAGTCGATTCCCCATCCAAAAATAGAGGGGGTTTACATTCAACTTTTTTTGTGGGACTAAATGCTTTGCATAAAGCTGCTGGCCCACTATAGTTGGGACACCCTGTATAAAGACCAACTTACAAACTGGATGATGATCTCCGAGAATGGAATAAACTGAAAATCCTGCTTGATATCCGACACAAAGCCTTCCATCGGCGAAAATCTGCATGCTGAGCGCCTGAGTTGGCATCATCACTTCTCTTAGTCGTTTATGCCTACTTTTCGTTCTTGTAATTTCATAAATAATTATTTGAGAAGTATTCTGAAAAAAAAAATTAATTATTTAAATGGTCGTTATAAACAGCGAACCTGTCGTTTAATAGCGACGCAGAGGCAATAGATAGGCTGAGGAGCATGACACATGACGCCTGTGCAGAAAGTGATGCACGATTTCGTCTCGGCGACTTTGATCCATTCGACTTCGTGGCCGTCCAAAGCGCGAACAGGGACGAGTCTCACCTGCCTCTGCCTCCCGGCCACCACAATCACGACTTGCTCATCCAAAACAAGCTCAACTTGATAAACTTTTTTACTTTCGCCGATCCGTGCGACTTCGCTTCGATCCAAATCTAAACACAACAGACCGTCGTCCGTTCCGATGACTAGACGATCTGGATCGACCACAGTCGCCGACATTGTATTTTTAATAAACGTTTGCGTATTGTCAAGAACCTCTTTAGCTTGAAAAATCTTCAACAGACATTTTAATTTTCAAATAAATAATTAAAATATTTACAGTTGTATTCGGAAGATTATTCCTTTTTAATATCCTATGAAGCTCTGTTAAAGCGACTACCCATTTATTCTTCTCGCTTTCTGAATCCGCTAACATTAAAGTATGATTCTTAATACCCGGTGGATCCATTAAAGAAGTAGTTATCTAAAGAAAATGATTTAGTAAATTTCAAAAAAAAAATTAGAAAAACTTACTCTAAATATACAAGGTATGTCCTTTTTGGTGGCGTGTATAACGTCTGAATCGCCCACACTAGTAACTAAGAAATGTTCATCTCGCATGTCTAAGACCTGCGATACATAAACTGAAGGTAAAGCGTTTCTATCGGGGGAGATATCGTAGAGGAACAGTTTAAAGTCGCAGACGACGACAAATTTTCTTGCCCAGCCCTTTTTGACGCCGCCAGTTCTTGGAACTTTGACGTAACCTTCGTACGCCGTTCCGATCCCGCGTGTTGGGTCTATTCCTAAAGGCCTCTTGGCTAAAATTTATGATTAATCAATGAAAAAGAAAAATGAGAGCTTACTTTGGTTCGGAGGAACGGGACACATCGGAGGGACTTTCATGCAGCAGGATGAGTGACATGTGAAACCGCACGCGTCACAAACTGCGCCTTGTCTTGTCAGGCCGACCATCAGAGAAGTGCAGTGGGAACATTTCGTCGGAGAGTTGAAAGTTCGAATCAGGAACTGGTGCGACTTCGGTTTTGGAGGAAGCGTATGTCCCATTGCTGCTCCCTGTAAAAGACAAAGTTCACAACTATCCACTAAAGTTGGTAATCCTCTGGGAACCCCATATAACTAGAAGATAAAACCATATAGAAACCTCGTTAAAAAAAGAGGTTCAGTCTTTGGTGATTTATGAAAGGGAAAAACCATCACCAGACGCTAATCAAGGGACACAACACAAAAACACATTTTTATGATGCTTAAACCTAATTTTACTTACGATGCTCAATTCTGACAAATTAGATTTGCTACTCGCGATGGATGGTGCGCGATTGTCCTCGATATCCGCGTCGTCACTTTCCACAGAACCGGTCGTCGTGTCCTTGTTAAGAAATGCACCGAGGTAGGACATCTGAGACGAAGCACGTTCCAAGACTAAACAACACACAGACACAACATTCAACCTTCACCTCACAAAATAAAAATTAAAAAAAAACTAAAAACTCAAAAATAAAGCCAAACAGGTTATTTAAACAGGGCCTTAAACCGAGAAAGCGATTGTTTCAAAACTAAAATTGATAAAACTCAAGGTCTTTTATTCAAACAATACCTGCGTTTATTCAAGATAAACAAGTCAATCTTTAAACTTTATAGATAAGAATTGAAAAATAAAAAATAGAAAACATGCCGTGCGGTTTAAAGAAGCGAAAGCGGGGCACACGAGTACATTACCGAGTGGCGACGCAAACCAAAGTCAGAAATAAATTCGGGCGATGAGAAGAATCAAGCCCCAGATACAGCCTGTGACTCCGATAAAAAGTGGCATCGTGTCTACAAGAAAATAACTACCATGCAGTGTACCCGATAGAGAAAAGAATAACATAATAAAGACACCAGACGTATTCTTTTTATGTGCCAAAGAACAGAAAAACTGGAAAAACAACAAGTACCCAAATCATTTTTTTCATCTCTAAACTGATTCATAAAAATTTTGAGCTTTTTCTCAAAATTTGAAGCACAAGAAGATGAAAAACATAACTTTTTAAAGCACTCATCAATGGTTAATCCACCTTTTACACCCACCACCTTTTTTATTAGAAAATTGTTTTCCAGTTTTTAAAATAGGACATCATGCAAAGCAGAGAGGAATATAGATAAAATTTTACGATGAAAATAAAAAAATTTTAATGTTTCATGCAACATAAACAATTTTTTTCTACATTGTGCTGAACAATTTTGGTATTTTGTGGTAACATGCAAACATGCCAATAGGAAAAAGAATTTTTTTTCATTTTGTATTTCAGCCCCCAACTACAAAGAAGCAAAGACCTTAAAAGACCTCAACCCGGAAATTTTTTTTCACGCAACTAAAAATCGGAATTTCATCTTTTTGTTTAAAATGCAAAAATACCTGAAAACATATTGGACATCTGTTCCACGGATTTGTCATCTATAGAAAATCGATTACTTTTATTTTAAAAAAACAAAAATTCGCCTTCTAAAATAACCTGACTAATTTCCCTTTTTATTAAAAAAAAAAATGAAAAACAATGATTACTAGAGCAGAATTCTGCTTTTCTAATCATGCGATTACAACATGAATCAGGATACATAGAAGCTGTTATAATTGAGGGGGAAAAAAAAATTAAAGGGAAATATGGCGAAATGATTTTTTGATACGTATTCCAATCATGTAGTCTGTACTGTAATTTTTTGTGCGATAAGAAATTTTCAACTTACACCCGTCTCCGGAGTCAATTCTTCCTTGAAGCTCCTTAATTTGCATTTCTTTCCTTTTTAATTCGTGCGTTAAATTCTCAAATCTTTGTCTAAACTCTCTCATTTCCCTTTAAAAAAAATTAATAATTTGTAGGTAAATTTTGATTGGCTTACTTCTGAGAGGCGATAAGATCCGAACGGGTTTTGCTTAGTTCTTCACTTATGGATGTCTTTGCTTGAATTTCTGATTGTAAACTACTCTGGAGGTTAAGCAATTCCATTTTTTCAAGCTTCTGACTCCTTCTATTTCGCCAGTTTTTATCCTTAAAAAAATTTGTTAAAAAAAGAACAAAATAAACAAATAATTGTTTACAGTATTTGAGACATTGGCGACACCGGCATGTTTGAGGAATTCCAACTCTTCGGTCATTTTTGTGGCTAAAGCTTGTAAGTATCCTCTGGCGTCTTTTTCATCGTTGACCCTAAAACATACAAAATAAAAAAAAAAATAATATGAAAATGATTTTACCATTGAATAATTTCTGATATTTGAGCCTCCCATTGAGCGATTGCTTCTTTTTTGTTTCTAAGCTCATCATAATCTTCTTCCAGTTGGGTTCTTTCTGATTGAATTTGGCCAATTCTTTCGCTCAACTAAAAAGAAAATGAGAAACAAAGAGCTTAAAGGGTTGTTGTACTTACGGCATCGACTTCCATGGCGAGTTTTTTGTTTTCTTCCAGAAGCATAATTTTTTCGCGGTCGTGTCTTCTGGCTTGTTCGGAAAGAGCTTCTTCGCTGTCTGTAAGATTTTCGAGGCGGGCGGAGTCGAGTTTTTCTTTGAACGACTGAACTTCTCGCTGAAGATGATCACGTGCGGTTTCAGCTTCTAAAAGTTGCTCGCGGAGAGCAGAAACTTCCAAATTGAATCGACCCTGCTGTTGCTGAAGGCTTTCTTTGTACTGAACTTCTAATCTTTCGACTTCTCCTTTCAGTCTTGAAATTTCCTGAGTGGTCAACTGCGATTGAGAAGAGGAAAGCTCCCCAGATACATCTTTCCTTTGAGATCCTCTCCATCTCTCCGTCTCAGTTTCTAATTGCCTGCAGTATTCTTCACTTCTTTCCCTAAGCTTTCTTTCTTTGGAAGTTTCAGCGATCGCATCTTCAACTCTCGCTTCAAGCTCACGACGAAGCTTCTCCGCTCTCCTCAGATCCTGTCTGAGCGAGTCCACTTTCTGCATCGCCACTTCCAATTCTTCTTCCTTATCTCTAACCTGACGTGACAACTTAGTCTTCTGAACCCTCAATTCTTGCATTCTAAACAAAAATAAACATCTTCATAATTGGGAACTAACGCAAAAAAAATTTTTTATTCCAAATGAAAGAGTACAAAAAATTAAAAACAATGCCGTTTGAATTTTTTTCCTGCGTGGAAAAATAGATTTTTAATGAATTTTTGAAAATCGCCTTTTCTTACTTTTGATAAGAACGTTCTTTCATGAGGGGAAGGGAGCGTGACGTCACTTTCGTCCATTTCGGGCCGACTACCCTACGTTCTCCTATAAGGATCTGATCGTACTCACGCTCTTCAACCCTTGGACTTCCACTTAGTCTTAATTTTATGATCGTATCCAGTTCACAGACTTGTTGTGTTTGTCATTTAAACTTTTATAATTATTTTTTACTACTTTTATCTTCAAAATGGTCAGATAGGTACAACACTTGTCGGATAAAAGTACTGGTTTGAAGAGCTTCCAACGAAAACTTCCTTAAAGAGAAGTAACAATATAGGAGGGGGAAGTATTTTTTTTTTTTCGAAAATTTTTCCAACTTTTCATTTTTTTTTTCAAAAAATTTTCCAAGTTAGTTTTTTCGAAAAATTTTTTAAGTTTCTTTTTTGAAAAATTTCCCGGGTTTTTTATTTAAATTTGCGTTTTTTTCTAAGTACCTACCTACTTTTTTTCCGAATTTTTTTTAAGTGTCAAGGAAGAAATAATGGGCTCTTTTTTAATTTAAATTTTAAGGGATAAAAACAGGATAGAAGAAGAAATTACAAAAATTTGCCCCTTTAAATTAAATTTAAATTTACCAGTGGTTGTTATCCACCAAAAATTTCCATTAGATGTATCATAATGGGCTCTTTGTCCTATGGATGTGCCTCTCGTAATGGGTAGAAGTAAGAAATTTCTCCCTACTAAATAAAAATTAAAATTAAAAAGTGGCAATTTTTTTATACCAAAAATTCTTAAAAAATATAAGGAGTAATTGGTGAAAATTTGGTGAAAATCGGACCAGCGGTTCGGACGCAGCGAATTTTTAGAAATTTCAAACAGACATATCTCCGCCATTTTTTCGAAATTCAAAAATCGCCCTCGTTAGTTTCTTGTTCACCGGCTAAAGAAATTTGTGTGAAAATTTGGTGGAAATCGGATGAAAACTGTGGCCGTAAAGTGTTCCGGAAAAAAATGCTACGGCCTCATGCTATGAAGCTAGGGAGCGGAATAGACGGGAATGACGTCACGTTTTCGGTCTCCCCCGCACCGCCCATCAGAAGCTTCTTATCACTATCCAAATTTCAAAAATTCATTAAAAATCTATTTTTGAACGTAGGAAAAAAATTCAAACGGCATATTTTCTATTTTTTTCTGCTCTTTAATTTAATATATATTTCAACTTAAATATTTTACTAACGTTAGTTCCTAATTTAAAAAAAAACTTACTTATCAGTGACTTCTGAATATTCAGCCATGGCAAGCTTTCTTTGGCTTAGAGCATCTTTTAATTCCTTATCCTGCATTTTAAGTTTCTCTTGAAAATCGCATTTATCCTAAAAATTAAAAATATAATAAACAAAAGGTTCATTTAAAATATTTACTTTGACAGCCTCTTCTCTTTCTTGTTTGACCAGCCTGATTGTTTTTTCTAAATCTTTAATTTTCTGTCCAGAACTATCGACTTTGCCGTCGCCAGGGGTATCTTGTTGGTTCAGCAAAGATTCTAGTTCTGAATTTTTCTTAGTTAGAATATTTATTTCGTCTTGTAATCGTCTGAGGCTGGGATTTCCGTCGCCCGTAGGTGAGATTCTTTTATCTTCACTTTTAGATTTCAATTCTACAAGATAAAAGATAAATTATTTATTTAATTAATGAAAAAAAGGCTTACCGTTTACAGTTTTGCTAAGTAACAAATTTTCTTGCTCTAAAGTTCTGACTTTTTTGAGAAGAGCTTGGTCGGAAGTCAATTCCGAAGGCAGTGGAAGACTTGCTAGGTCGCTGGTACAGCTGGAAATTTAGTTAGTATTTTATTTTCTACAGAGAAGGACTTTACCTTCCCTGGGTGAAGGAGAAGCCAACAAAAGGTAGATGAAGTCCGCCGAAAGCCGAGTTCGCCGATGGCGGTGCTGCATCGCTACATCGGATATCATTATCATCAACGTCGAAATTCGAAGTGTCAGTCGGACTGCTCACTTCAGGTATATAAGGCGCTTTACTTTCTCTTATGGAAGCCCAATCAACACCAGCAAACCAAACGTGATTCTACAAACAAGCCTTTAATTGTAGCATTTCGTAGTCAAAATTTGCATAAAACCCATTATATAGCATCATATTTGAACAGTCACCATATTTTTATGAGTTATTTACCTTAAAATCATCAACACCATTTTGACCAAGCCTGAAATCTGAACTACAAATAAGATGTTTCATTAAATCTTTGGCTTCTTCAGAGACTTCGTAGTCCAACCCTCCAGGAAAATCAAAACAGTTCTAAAAAAAAATTAATAAATGATCTCTTCATATAAGTAAATACTTTGTGATTCATAATCTTTCCGTATGTTTCTACGAGAGATTCAGCATAAAATGGCGTCTCGCCATAAATCATTTCATACATGCAAACGCCCAAAGACCACCAATCGCATTCCGGACCGTATTTACCCTGTCCGTCTTCCATCGCCTGTAAAAGAAATATTTTAAATTCAAATTTTAAAAGGGTCAATGTATTTATAATATTGGAATTTAGAACTCGCTTTATTTTAAAGTTCAGACCGTCTATTCTCGTTAGATTACATTGACCTTTATTCTATTTATAATATAACATCTTAAGAATTTTTTTAAGCAAATTTCATATAAATGAAGAATAATCAAAAATAGATTATTTAAAAAAATCCTTTCTGTTCTTTAAATTGATATAAAAGACGCTCTAAATTTAATAAAATATAAAAAAAATTTGTTCATTTCATAAGAATTAAAATTTATGGAATTCAGAGAATTTTTAGAACGAGCTATTTTTAATTGTTCTAATTTTATTCTTAAAATAGTAAGTCTATTAATCAAAAATAAGAGCGCACCCTGAGTATTTCAGGCGATATGTAATCAGGTGTACCAACTGCGACGTTACTTTGGACCGTCCCATCTTCATAGAGTTTCAAACACGATCCAAAATCCGCAAGCCGTATATGACCGTTCGCATCCAACAAAACATTATCAGGCTTGATATCTCTAAAATTTCATTTTAATCAATGCATATTGTGGGATTAAATTACCTGTGGACATATCGCAGATTATGAATCGAAGATATCGCCAGTACCATTTCTGCGATGTAGAATTTCGCCATGTCTTCGGGAAGTCTATCTTCAAATTTACTAAGTAGTGTAAGCAAATCTCCTCCACAGTAATAATCCATAACTAAATACTATAAACAAAAATTATAAATTAAAATTATTAACAAAAATGGCATACCAAATTAGTATCATCTTGAAATGCATAATGTAAATTCGTAATCCATCTTCTATCACCAAAAACTAACACATCTCTTTCTTCCTAAAAATTAATAATAATTAAATTAGTTTAAATAAAATAAATTAGTTTACTTGGAAGCACGCAGTTTCAGCCCTTTTTAACATTTCCCATTTATTTAGAATTTTCATGGCGAAGACTTTATCGGAACCTTTCATTTTGACGACGCATACTTCACCGAAAGCCCCGCGACCGATTACTTTGATGACTTCGAAATCGTCTCTGGTTAATCGCAACGATTTTACGCAGGCGGCTACCGGTTTCGCTGTAAATAATATAGAAAATAAATGAATAGAGGAGGGAAAAAAATTTTTACCGAATTCTATGAAGTCCGAGACGGTCTTTTCCCTCCTGAGGGATGAGTTGCAGCACTCGTCGTACAGGACGAGGAGTATGTCCAGGAGGGTTTCAATGCTAAAGCATTCCCCCTTCCCAAGAATCGGTCCGCCAAGAAACAGCGACTCCAACTGCCGCAGCCTCTTCTCCCCTAAAAAGATTTTTTATATAAAGCCGCACATGAAAAATTTAAATAGGGAAAAAACCTGCATGAACTAAGTTAATATTTATCATACTGTTGTCAAATAAACAGATAACGTTGATTTATGATACGTCTCTTCAGGAAAATATTCCAAAAGCTAAAATATTCATAATAAAAGGGGAAAAAATTAGCTTTCAGATTTCAAGGACTTTCTCAAGAAATTTCAACAAGAGAAATTGATTCTCCTAGATTCTAATTTCCCTTTTATTTAGAATAATTTCTAATGTAAAAGAAAATAAAAGTTTGAATCTTAATATTTCTAAAACAATGAAAGCTTTATAAGAAAAAACTACGAATTTGAGCATAAATTTTAAATTTTTGAAATGAAAATGTCAAATGGAAGAAAATCAGAATGTTTCAGTGCTTAATAGAACTTTTTCACCGAAAGTTTTAACAAGAATTTGGGCCAATAAAAAATTGCCTGGTAATGACCGTACAGGGCTAAAATACCATTGGATGAGCAAAAAGAAAACGAATTTAGAAAATTTAAAAGTTCTTGCTATTGTCGATGGCCCTGCTTTCAGGAGTTTTAAGGCATTTTGAAGTATCTTCTACATCATGATTTTGAAGAAAAGATTCAACCCAATTTCGCAGAAAGAGTCATCCGGTTATCGGGAAGATTTGACCAGTGCTGCGATCACAACAGTTCCGCCAATTTTAGCGAAATTGGACTGAACTTTTCTTCAAAAATGACTAGAAAATTTGGTATCTTAGGAGATACTTCAAAAATCCTTAAAAACGCCTTGTAGCAGAACCATCGACAGTAGCAGAAAGCAGTAAAGCTTAAAAGCTCTTGCTAAAAACACTATCTCTCAAAAAAGGACTTCAATTTTAGCTCTTGGATTCGCGCAAATCTTCCCACTTGTTCCAAACCACCGATTTCAACAGAGAATCCATAATACGACGCTGTCAAAAGGTCTTCTACATCATTATTTTGAAGAAAAATTCAACCCAATTTCGCAGAAAGAGTCATCCGGTTATCGGGAAGATTTGACCAGTGCTACGATCACAACAGTTCCACCAATATAAGCGAAATTGGGCTGACCTTTTCTTCAAAATATAACTAGAACATTTGATATCTCAGGAGATACTTCAAAATCCTTAAAAACACCTTGTAGCAGAACCATCGACAGTAGCAGAAAGCAGTAAAGCTTAAAAGCTCTTGCTAAAAACACTATCTCTCAAAAAAGGACTTCAATTTTAGCTCTTGGATTCGCGCAAATCTTCCCACTTGTTCCAAACCACCGATTTCAACAGAGAATCCATAATACGACGCTGTCAAAAGGTCTTCTACATCATTATTTTGAAGAAAAATTCAACCCAATTTCGCAGAAAGAGTCATCCGGTTATCGGGAAGATTTGACCAGTGCTGCGATCACAACAGTTCCACCAATTTTAGCGAAATTGGGCTGACCTTTTCTTCAAAAATGACTAGAACGTTTGGTATCTTAGGAGATACTTCAAAAATCCTTAAAAACACCTTGTAGCAGAACCATCGACAGTAGCAGAAAGCAGTAAAGCTTAAAAGATCTTGCTGAAAACACTATCTCTCAAAAAAGGACTTCAATTTTAGCTCTTGGATTCGCGCAAATCTTCCCACTTGTTCCAAACCACCAATTTCAACAGAGAATCCATAATACGAAGCTGTCATATAGAACAAAATAATAATGTTCTATAAAGACAGAAAGTTTTAGCCATTGAGTTGGAGGTGACCCTGCCAGGAACTTTCTCAAAGACAGAATATCCTCAATCATCAGGTTTGATGTAAATTTGAAAACTGCTGCCAAATCTCCACGGATTTCAGCAAAATTGGGATGGCTTTTTCATCAAAAAGCAGTTCAAACAGAGAATGCGGCAAAGCTTAAAAACCAATTAAGCAAAAATGGTGCCTAGAATCTACTAAATATTCAATTTTAAGACCTGGCAGCAGTACTAAGTAATTTTTTGGCTCTTTCATCCCAATGATTCAACAGCGAAAGTGAATACAAAATGTGTCACTTTCAGATTGAAAATAGGAAATCTTTGAAAGGTTAAGATTAGTTGAAAAGAGATATTTGTTTGTATCACTGAAACAAAGCTATGAATTCAATGACAAAGAGAAGCTTTTGTTGAGAATACGTTCTGACGTAAAAAAACCTAAATGCGTCTAAAACCTAAAATAGAACTTACGTTTTTGCGATGTTTGAAATATAAATCTTACATTTTATGGAGCTTACCTGTGGACACATTGTTCGAATCTTCTTCAATGTTGGATTTGGGTTCAGTAGCTGACATTTTTCGATATTTCTAATCGCGAGAGACCCTTTCCGAAGATTTCTGTTGACTCGCGAAGCAACATTTTACATAATTCCCGAAGTATATGAAGTGATTGAAGGGTCGATGCAGAGGCTTCTTCCCCGGTGTCGGCGACGTACAATGGATGGTCAATTAAATAAAAAAAGAGAATATTTTCGAACGCTCGAGGTTGGCAGAGAATAACAGCGGGTAAAAATAGATTCGGGAACCACTAGAATAATCCGTAGTAAATAAAAACATTCAGACTGATTACGGGCAGGTTCCGCTAACCACACGAACGGTAAAAAGGAGAGAGAGAGAAGTGGGATTTTTTTTGTCGGCCTTCGACGCGCACGTCACTCAAATAAATCAAACGAGGGAGCGAATTTGACAAGAACTTTTAGGTGGCGTTCAAAGGGATCATCGTTCCCGAAAGAAGAGAAGAAAGGGCCAGCCTCTCGCTTGACCCCAACTGGCCTTAGACAAAAATATGGCTGCCACACCTTCTGACAGTCACGAGCGGAATTCTGGGAGCGTGAATTATTGGACTCCCGCACAGAAAGCGGGTGACATCGAAAATATTTGAAAATATTTTTATTTTTAACTTTCATCCGACATCAATTTAATTCTCAACCATTTCATCGATTATGCTTTTTCTTAAAGATGGCCGATAGAAAGTGGGGCCCGTATTTATAGATTCGTGAGTCATGTAACTTTTGACTTTTCCATACGACGACGCCGAAGACAACGGCCAAGATTAAATCATCATTGAATCATCACTTTAAATATTTTAATTCAAACCTTGAAAAATCGCGATAAAATTAAACTTGACTCAGGGACTGCTCAACCTCTCTGAACAGAAGACTCAAGGGGGAAAAGCCTCTACTCTCCACCTGCCAATCTTCTACAAACAAAATTGTCGAAGTTTTCATTCATTTAGAAGCTCCTGAAACTTCAATGACGCGAAAATTTGGAAGTAAAAAGCATTTACAGACACCATGCACTCCACCTGCCAACCCTTCTTGGCACAAAATTGACGAAGTTTTCATCCATTTAGAAGCTCCCGAAACTTCATTTTATGCTCTGCTAGATTTGACTTGAGTCAAAAATGACCATTTTTGCTGTAGCGCCGATTCTTACAGCTTAAACATCCCATGCACTCCACCTGCCAACTCTTCTTGGCACAAAGTTGACGAAGTTTTCACCCCTTTTGAAGCTCCCGAAACTTCATTGTCCTGCTAGATTTGACTTGCTTCAAAAGTGACCATTTTTGCTGTAGCGCAGATTCTTATAGCTTAAACATCCCATGCACTCCAGCTGCCAACTCTTCTTGTCACAAAATTGACGAAGTTTTCATCCATTTAGAAGCTCCCGAAACTTCATTTTACGCCCTGCTAGATTTGACTTGAAGCAAAAATGACCATTTTTGCTGTATAATAGTTTAAACTTCAATTATGGCATATTCGGAAGGAAAAAGCAATCAGGGGGAAAAAGCATCTACAGACGCCATGCACTCCACCTGCCAACTCTTCTTGGCACAAAATTGATGAAGTTTTAATCCATTTAGAAGCTCCCGAAACTTCATTTTTCGCCCAGCTAGATTTGACTTGCTTCAAAAATGACCGTTTTGCTGTATAATAGTTTAAACTTCAATTATGGCATATTCGGAAGGAAAAAGCAATCAGGGGGAAAAAGCATCTACAGACACCATGCCCTCCACCTGCCAACTCTTCTTGGCACTAAGTTTTCGTCTATTCAGAAGCTCCCGAAACTTCATTTAACTCCCTGCTAGATCATTTTTGCTGTATAATAGCTTGAACTTCAATTATGGGATATTCGAAAGGGAAAAGCAATCAGGGGGAAAAAGCATCTACAGACACTGCTCCACCTGCAAACTCTTCTTGGCACATAATTGACGAAGTTTTCATTCATTTAGAAGCTCATGAAACATCATTTTTCGCCCTGCTAGATTTGACTTGCTTCAAAAATGACCATTTTTGGTGTAGCGCAGATTCTTATATGTAGCTTAAACATCACATGCACTGCACTCCAGCTGCCTACTCTTTTGTCACAAAATTGACGAAGTTTTCATCCATTTAGAAGCTCCCGAAACTTCATTTTCCGCCGTGGTAGGTTTGACTTGAGTCAAAAATGACCATTTTTGCTGTATGATAGCTTTAACTTCAATTATGGCAAATTCGGAAGAAAAAGCAATCAGCGGGAAAAAGCATCTACAGACGCTATACACTCCACCTGCCAACTCTTCTTGGCACAGAATTGACGAAGTTTTCATCCCTTTAGAAGCTCCTGAAACTTCATTTTTCGCCCTGCTAGATTTGACTTGAGCAAAAATCCATTTTTGCTGTAGCGCCGATTCTGATAGCGTAAACATCACATGCACTCCACCTGCCAACTCTTCTTTGCACAAAATTGATGAAGTTTTAATCAATTTAGAAGCTACCGAAACTTCATTTTTCGCCCTGCTAGATTTGACTTGCTTCAAAAATGACCATTTTTGCTGTATAATAGTTTTAACTTCAATTATGGGAAATTCGAAAGGGAAAAGCAATCAGGGGGAAAAAGCATCTACAGACACTACTCCACTTGCCAACTCTTCTTGGCACATAATTGACGAAGTTTTCATTCATTTAGAAGCTCATGAAACATCGCCCTGCTAGATTTGACTTGCTTCAAAAATGACCATTTTTGCTGTACATATTATAATAGTTTAAACCTTTTGCTGAAAATTCGGAAGGAAATTTTGTAATCTTTAATTCTTTGAATAGTGTTCATCTTTGAATTGTAAACATAAAACTAATTGGCGGAATGCTACCGTAGTCATAGCATTCAGCATCTCAAAAATCGCTGTATTTCCTACATTTTAAGTGCCTTATCTGCAAAAAACTTTTTTCCTGAAGACTTTTTGATTACTGAGAGAGTCAACAGAAAAAAAAGGGGAGACGCAGGCAATCAATCTGTGACGGTCCATTAGTTTTGATTAACAACTCTATTAAAGTAAATTGACACGAAAATAGTGAAGGGAAACCAGAGGGTATAGTCAATAAAGGGAGAACCGTTGTAAACTATTTTGTCGGCTCGTTCGGACCGTAAAAGAAGACGAGAAAAATGATGCAATTTGCGACTTCGACACCTCAAGACCTGTTCGATGAGAAACTCCTTAAGGAACCTGACCTTAAATAGGAAAATCGCATTATTGCGCAAGCCATTTTCACTGATCTTGTTTAGTTAAATAACATCACGTAAGCTTTCAAATTAAAACGTTTCCAGAAAGAAAGAAAAAACAACTTTGGCTCCAGAATAGCATAAACTCTCATCTAGGCAAACCTTGGTATTTTTAAACGTTCCTTGAAACTCTCCTTAAACAAAAGGACACCTTGAACTCCCCTTTTCCGATGTGGCAACATGAATGGACCAAGACTCTTTACCACACTTCCTTCTAAATAGCTATTGTACGTTAAAAAACGCAATTTTTTAAAATTTCTCTTTCCTTCCATTTAACTTCTTCCTTAAAGAAGTTATTGTGATACCCTCCTCGTCGGGTTTTTGGGGTCTTCCAGACCCCGAAGGGTCAAATCGAATATTGATCTTTACCGATCTCAACTTTGTCTGTGGTTCCGGCCGGCAGTAGCATTTTTCCGGAACACTTCACGGCCACAGTTTTGAACCGATTTTCACCAAATTTGCACAAAATCTTCCTTAATCGGTAAATAAGAATTGAACAAGGACGATTTTCGAAAAAATGGCGGAGATATGACTGTTTGAAATTTAAAAAAATTCGCTGCGGCCAAACCGTTGGTCCGATTTTCACCAAATTTTCACCAAATACTCCTTATATTTTTAAGAATTTTTGGTGTAATATATTTTTGGTGAATAGGAAAAAAAATTTTTTTTGTTTTTGTTTTTTTAGTAGGGAGAAATTTGATACTTCCACCCATTACGAGAGCGACCTCCCTTGGCTAGAAATCCCATTATTTCTACCTTGACACTTTGAAAAAGTTTCGAAAAAAAACTTAAAATTTTTCAAAAACAAAAATTAGAAAAATTTTTGAAAAAAAAAAACCTCCTTAAACTTAAAAGACCTCCTTAAACTTCCCCTCTTTTATACTCCCCCTCCTTTATACTTCCCCTCCTTTATACTTCCCCTCCTCTCATTTTTCTCATTTTTCCTAGGTTTTCAGGAGGGTAAAAATACTGATTATTTTCTCATTGGAATCAATGCATCACCTGTTAACTTAATCGTAAAATACGCGTTTTCTGTTGGTAATACCGTTAAATTACCAACGGAATTCGATTAACCACAAAATTTACCATCAGAAACAATGCCAAACTCAAAATTGATATCCTTTTACTGCTAAGATATCATGTTTTATATTGCACATACTATTGGTACTATGTCCTGCATGTACTAAACTTGAATAAATAAATTATTATTATTATTATTATTATTATAAAAAATGAGATAGGTGTTAGAACTAACGCGACGAAATATTTTAAAAATTGCACTTTCCTTGTTTATCGGGTTCAACTTGCCAGAAATAGTTACATTTAATAGATTCTTAAGTATTTTATTGTTTTTTAAAATTAAACTTTTTATTTTATTAAGCTTATCTCATAATCTATATTGTAATACAATTTTTCAATTTTATTTTAAAGATAACGACCATTAAGTAAACTTTTAATTAAATTCTGATTGAAGCCTCCCATTTTTTTTAATTCCACTTTCATTAATGGGAGAAGAGATTTTTTTTTTTCTATATACGGGCGTACCTCCCGAAACCAGATCTGAAGGCCGGAAGCTATTCATATTCCTCGCCTATTGTGGAATGCGTCCAATCTCTCAAAAGAGCGGTAATGTTCAAAAGTTTCATTCATTATTTTCTAGTTCGAAACCCCGCCACCTAACCTCAAAGAATAAAATAGGAGATTTAATACTAAAATGGAGACAAAAAAATAAACTTTTTTCTTTTTATTATGATAAAAATACATCATTTTTAAAATTAAAAATTATTTTTCAAAAATATAAAGCGTTTTATGAAGGAAAAAGAGGAGTTTTTAATCTGCACTCGGACATCTGAAGATGACCTGAAGAAAGGAGCGTTCTTGAGGTCGAAAGGTGGGGAGAGAACTATGGCGGATAATGAGGGTGTGAGATTGTTTTGTTCTAAACGTAAATAAATAATTTCGTATTCAATTCACGTTTTTACGGGCGATTCAATCGTTTCGCGAGTGCTCTTTCCTCCATTTTTACGCGTTTGTGTATTTTTTTCCTTTCCCTCATTTCCCCCTGAGTTTAAAAACGTACAAATCTTGACACTCAGGACGGACCTCCGAGTCGAGGCTATGAGAGAATCATTTTTCGTTTTTCTCCTTCATTTTAACAGGAAATCTCTTACAAAAGGTAAATAACGTCATTTTTATAATATATTCTTTATTTTAGGTTTTCATTGGTTTATTTCTCTTAGATTTGTCTCATTTTAAGGATGACCCATTCATCTTGTCTGACTACTTGTATTACACATTCTAGCTTACATTCCTTTCTTTTTTTCGGGCATTGTTTATGGACGCCCTACTATTCTTTTCGTGAATTACCCTTTTTATTTCATCATTTATCCTCTTTTTATCATTTATTTTGAGTAATTAACGTTTTCTGTTAAGTGGAGGAAGGTTCTGTTAATTAATATTCGAACCTGCTTGCCTATTATGTTTTTAGATATTTTTTAAAACTTATTTCCCCTTATTAATGAAGACAAAAAGAGTTATTCTATGAAATTAATTTTTTATGTTTTTTTTTTTTTTTGTGTGTTTTAGGGTGACAGATGTTTGTTGTCTCATTTTGATTCGTTTGAAAAGAAGAAAATGAAAGATTTTCAATTTTGGAAGAGATTGGAAGAGAATTAGTGAATTGATGGTGCTTACGAAAGAGAAATCTGCGCCAGTCGCAGTTATGGATGAGCCAGTGAAGAAAAAGAGTAAGATTTCTGAGGAGGAGAGTAACAGCGACTTGGAAACTCTTCAGAAGAACCTTTTGGCGGAGTGTCTTTGTACTACGCCGGAGAGCGTCATTTGGAAACCGTTTCGCGGCCTTAAGATTCTGAGGCATGAAGATAATCATGGTTACTGCGCTTCGTATATCGCCAACTGGAATAGAGATAGGACGCTTTTGTTTGTGAGTTCAGTGCAGTTGTTGTGCGAAGTGGCTATAAAGCAGAATGCGCGCGGATTGGTCTGTTCGAAGATTGTCGACACGTGCGAAGCGTTGATTCGAAATGAATTCGGTCTCGTCGAATACCTCATCGAGTTGTCCGCTCATTCTGATAAGTTTGTCAGTTACGTGTCCGGCAAAGCGCTTTCGGCGTTCCTTATGGTCTCGCGTGCACACGTCGATCCAAGATGGCTGGACAGACTCACCGAAAACGCCCTCTCGACATCGCATCCTCAGAAAATGGCCTTTTCTTTGGAAGTTATGAAACGAGTGACAGAATGGAAAGACTGTGATGAGCATCCTCTAGAAGACAGAGATGTTCAACCGCCTTCAACGTGCCATGTTTTAAGTGTAAGTGATCCCGATAGTTTAGACAGCAGCCAACTCAAGTGCCTTTGTATAAAAGCCTTAGAAGTAAAATGGCCTACCATCGTCGGAAGATTCGACAGATTATTGGCCACATCGCCAGCTCATAACGATTCGACGATAATAACATTCCTTGGCCTCTGGGAAGCAATCATATCTGTAAAAGCCAATTTATCTATTGTCGACACAAAACCTTTCTATGCTCACCTAGCAAATTTTGTCGCTCTCCTAAATTCAGGTGTTCCGCCAATTATCTGGAAGCATATGTTGGATCTATTCAACGAAGTATTATGCTATGGAAGCACGCTTGCTCTGCAGGATATTTTGGCTGAAGAACCTTGCTCTTTGGCGCATTTAATTGTGCGAAGTGTCAAGGATTGGCGGCTCCTTGAGGCGATACCGTTTCGTGGCGGGAGCGGAAGATTCGGTGGAGGATCCGGCGACGGCGATAAACCTTTGCTTCAAAAAGCGATTCTTTTGGTTTTAAAAGCTGTCGCTGTCACCGTCAAAGAAACAAGATGCGAAAGTTCAAGTGATAGCTCTGTATGTTCAGAATCGGAAGATGCAGATGCTGATATGGCCGTCATTGAAAGAAGCATAAGAGAAGTCTTAAGGCAATTGGACAACTGCGTTAAAACTCTTCTCCCTTTTCATCCAGAAACTCCGCTTGCTCAATGGGTCGTACAACTTTTCTCCGATCAAGATGATGCCTTAATCGAAGCAATGGTTTGCTGCTTGGATGTCAGCGTCGGACTTTTCCACAGAGAAAACGCTTCTCAAGACCTCCGACGAGCTCTTAGCCCTGCTATATCTCTTGCCCAGTTTCTCCGCACTGTCTCCCATGGATCCGACGTCTTATTAGACTTCTTGGTCTCAAACGAAACATGCTTTCTCCTCTATCTTCTCCGGCTTCTCAAATACATCCGAAGAAACTGGTCGGAATTCGCTTCAACATCAGGAAACGAACTGAGTGATATTATGACTGTATTCACCCGCCTTCGCCTTGCCATAGAAAGACTAATCGCCAGGTCTCTCTTCCCATATAATATCAACCCAGTTTTAAGATTGCTCGAAAAATGCGAACAGATGTACGAAGCGATGAATGCTTAAAATTTCCCTACTTTTATGATCAGTGCAATGACAATAAAACTGGTTGTGATGTAAATTATAAAATTAAGTTATTTTAAAAATTCAGTTTCTTTTAGATTTCCAGTTTTATGTTTTTTTTACAAAATTAATTTTTTAGCATTAAAATAACAATTTTTTTTTATCCCAGTAAATTTTAGGTTTAAGTCTTCTTTTTTTATTTACAACTAATTTTTTTTCTTATTAATACATTACATATTTATAATTTCCCTGGTTTTGTACTTAAATACCCATCAAATTATTTATTTATTGAAAGTACAATTAATTAACAATAGTTACCCGTAATATTTATGTTGTAATTTTTTTTTGTATTTCTTCTGGCGTCTCTTCAATTTGAGATCTGTTATTGTGCGTACGGTAAAAATCAATATCCATGACACAATTTGTTAAGACTGTATTTTTTAGAAACTCCAGACCTTTTTTATTTTGTAATTTTGGATATTAAAGTATAACAAATTTTTTTAATATTTTTCCTTTCTTTGTGTGAGGTGTTCCGAAAAAATGGTGGTGGATGATGTCTAGAGGCTCAACAGATCTAAGTGATGGCCCTATGGCCCTTTTTGACTCCCCTTAAAAATCGTATGTTGAGGGTATCACAGGAACATCTTTTTTATGTGACCCAACTGCAAAACTAAAAAATCTGGAGTATTGGACGACCCCTAAGAGATTATCCTCTGTTGAGGGTATCACAGCTTCTTTTTGATTTGACCCCACTGGAAGACCCAAAAAATTGTCAAGGGTATCACAATAACTTCTTTTTAATTTGACCACACCGGAAGACCAGAAAAAACTAACTGCTGATGGTATAACAGTCATCGACTCCACTGGAAGACCCGAAAAACCAACTGCTGATGGTATAACAGTAACATCATTTTCATAAGAGCCAACTGGAAGACAAAAAAAATGGTCTGAAGAGGGTGTTACAGCAACTGACCTTTCCTTTGACCCCACTGAAAGACCCAAAAAATTGTCAAGGGTATCACAATAACTTCTTTTTAATTTGACCACACCGGAAGACCCGAAAAAACCAACTGCTGATGGTATAACAGTCATTCGACTCCACTGGAAGACCCGAAAAACCACCTTACTGCTGATGGTATAACAGTCATTCGACTCCACTGGAAGACCCGAAAAACCAACTGCTGATGGTATAACAGTAACATCATTTTCATAAGAGCCAACTGGAAGACAAAAAAAACGGTCTGAAGAGGGTATTACAGCAACTGACCTTTCCTTTGACTCCACTGGAATACCAAAAAACAACTTGTCTGTCAAGGGTACCAGAATAACTTCTTTTTCATTCAACCCCCACTAAAAGACCGAAAAACCGTCTATCGAGGGTATCACGATAACTTCCTTTTGAAAAAAAAAAATAAATAAAGAAAAAATTGCATAACATGTTTATTGCTCAGAACAGTGATACAACAGAAATGGTGGATATTAAAAAAAAATTAATATCTATATAAAATTAAAAAATTTTAAGGGTAGGAAAATCTGATAATCAATATCTTCTATTTCCAGGCCATCCTGAATTTAGGAAATTTTCGAAAATTTAATATAAATTATTTCATAAAACATTTTTGTACAAAATAAAAAAGCACAAAAAATCAGTCAAAATGAATTTTTAAATAAAAAAAACCGGGTCCCCTATAAATCCTTTGGGATGAAGTGATTATGAATAAATTAGAAAATAAGAAGGGGATTCAGTCATAATCATCTTCATCTTCATTTTTTAAATTTGTTATTTCTTGACCAGCAGGTTCTTCGTGTTCTACGATTATCATCGGTTTTTCGTCTTCTTCGTCGTCGTTGTCGTCCATTTGCAAACTCGTCGGATCTTCCTGATCCATCTTCTCTGATGTATCGTCAGATGATGTTCTTCTAAAAATAAATATAAGAAAAAAATTACTTCGTATTCAACAGACCTTTGTCCCTGGGAATTGTTGTTCCCCCAATTTTCACCAGTGTTTCCATCATCGTCTGACGTCGGAGCTTCAGGTACGTTTTTCACCAGATCTTTCAAAAAGTCAAAGCGGCTTTCGGAAAGAATGCATTGCTTCCTGAAAATTTGGTCAAGAATTTTCTTTCCCTTCAAATTATACCACACTTACATATGATGTGGACTTAACGTTCTTGCATTTTTCATAACCGTTATTTTCATTGACTTCTTAATAAGCGATTCGACGAATAATTCTAATGTTCTAGGTGCACAGATGTTAAGAAAAAAGTTTTTACAAAATGGAAAGAAAAAAACAGTCAAAATAATGAAAAGAAGAGGATAATCACTCGACATTTTTCAGCCATCTCCTCAAAGATCTTCAAATTTGTAGATCTCTTCATCAAATATCAAAAATAGTCATAAGAAAAAGAAAACTTACAATTTGAAAGTGACAAATCAAAAGAGATTTAAAAACTTAAAACAAAAAAAAATCTCTCCCAACTTCAGAGGGAGAAAACATCATTTTTATCCTGAATGCTTGAAATTGTGGAGAATTCTTACCAATCTAAGTTTCTTTGTAGACTAATGAAAGAGAATTAAAAGTTAACTTAAAAAATAAAAAGTTTTTAAGAAAAAGGATATAGATTATAATTGGTACTGCTTGGGCGACTTTCCCAACTTCCTCATCAGTCTGCATAATTTTTTTAATTCTACCCTAAAACACAAGAATTCAAAAGTTAAAATATCACTTATAATGAAAACTCACGATTGGGAATCTTGCGTTATATTTCTTCTTTTTGCTCGGCATTTTAATACTGTGATGATGATTCAATGGCACATTAATATTTGATAATAGAATAATTAATTGATAAAAATTAATTTACAAAATGGAAATCATAAAACTTGAAGAATTTTATGTGGTTATAGGACGACTGACATTTCATTCTGTGCACCTCGATTGGAGGGTGTCTATGAGATAATTCAAGCGCGAAATATGAATATTTGGTGAGCTAACGGTGGCACGATGGGTATGCCAAGTTTGACAGCCGGAGGCCTCACAAATGTGCTAAAATTCCATTAAAAACAGTAGGTTTATAACTGATGGAGAGGAAAAAGAACATAAGGCATAACCCATGATTTTGAGGAAGTTGCTGCCGAGCACTTTGGAGACCACTTTCATAGATGTCCCGGGTATACAAACAAGATGGTTAAGTACAGAAGTGGCTACCATTATGCTAACTAGAAATGAACCACCAATTTTAGGCTGATGCAGGTAGAACAGCATAAGGCGTAATTCCGAATTTCGAGGTAGGTTGGGACTGTCAAGATCTTTAGAGACCCCATTCCTTCGATCTCCCAGCTGCACCAACAAGATGGATAAGTCCAGAAGTGCCTGATAGGCAGGACATAAGCCGCAAATAAGCGACTCCCAAGGCCTTTAGTGACCCCATTCTTTCGATTTCCCAGCTAGACCAACAGAGTGGGCAATTCCAGAAGTGGATGATAGGCAGGACATAAGCACAATCGCAGTGACTGGCAAGACCTTTAGAGGCCTTCGATCTCCCAGCTAGTCCAACAGGATGGGTAAGTCCAGAAGTGAATGATAGGAAGCACTTTTGCCACAATCGCGCAGTGACTGCCAAGGCCTTTAGAGACCCCATTCCTTCGCTCTCCCAGCTATCCCAACAAGATGGGCAATTCCAGAAGTGGATGATAGGCAGGACATAAGCCACAATCGCAGTGACTGGCAAGACCTTTAGAGGCCTTCGATCTCCCAGCTAGTCCAACAGGATGGGTAAGTCCAGAAGTGAATGATAGGAAGCACTTTTGCCACAATCGCGCAGTGACTGCCAAGGTCTTTAGAGACCCCTTTCGTTCGATCTCCCAGCTAGCCCAACAAGATGGGTAAGTCCAGAAGTGACTGATAGGTAGGTCATAAGCCACAATCCCAGTGACTCCCAAGGCAAGTGGATGATAGGCAGGACATAAGCCGCAATCCCAGTGACTGGCAAGACCTTTAGAGGCCTTCGATCTCCCAGCTAGTCCAACAGGATGGGTAAGTCCAGAAGTGAATGATAGGAAGCACTTTTGCCACAATCGCGCAGTGACTGCCAAGGTCTTTAGAGACCCCTTTCGTTCGATCTCCCAGCTAGCCCAACAAGATGGGTAAGTCCAGAAGTGACTGATAGGTAGGTCATAAGCCACAATCCCAGTGACTCCCAAGGCCTTTAGAGACCCCATTCCTTCGCTCTCCCAGCTATCCCAACAAGATGGGCAATTCCAGAAGTGGATGATAGGCAGGACTTAAGCCACAATCCCAGTGACTGGCAAGACCTTTAGAGGCCTTCGATCTCCCAGCTAGTCCAACAGGATGGGTAAGTCCAGAAGTGAATGATAGGAAGCACTTTTGCCACAATCGCGCAGTGACTGCCAAGGTCTTTAGAGACCCTATCGTTCGATCTCCCAGCTAGCCCAACAAGTTGGGTAAGTCCAGAAGTGACTGATAGGTAGGTCATAAGCCACAATCCCAGTGACTCCCAAGGCAAGTGGATGATAGGCAGGACATAAGCCGCAATCCCAGTGACTGGCAAGACCTTTAGAGGCCTTCGATCTCCCAGCTAGTCCAACAGGATGGGTAAGTCCAGAAGTGAATGATAGGAAGCACTTTTGCCACAATCGCGCAGTGACTGCCAAGGCCTTTAGAGACCCCATTCCTTCACTCTCCCAGCTATCCCAACAAGATGGGCAATTCCAGAAGTGGATGATAGGCAGGACATAAGCCGCAATCCCAGTGACTCCCAATGCCTTTAGAGTCCCCTTCCTTCGATCTCCCAGCCAGCCCAACAAGATGGACAAGTCCAGAAGTGACTGATAGGTAGGACATCAGCCACAAACCCCGATTTTGAGAGACTGCCAAGACCTTTAGAGTCTTAGAGACCCCCATTCCTTCGATCTCCCAGCTAGCTGGACAAGATTGTTAAGTCAAAAAGTGACCACCAATTACAAATGAACCACTGGTTCAATCTGATATATGGACACACAAGCATAAACCACCCATATTTCGAGGAATACCAAACAGCTAACAACATTGGAGAGCCCACTCTGGGTAGGTCAAATATGCAGTAAACAGCTCGTTTCTCAACACCATGAAGGTATTTTTTTATCTATTTTTAAATTAACCGCTTTTTTAGTGGCTGCCCTGTACAGGTTGGCACACAAATCAATCCATTTGTCCGGCCTCGCAAATTCCCCGACCACCGAAGCCGAGTTTGCCTCCTCCCCTTCCACAGTTTACACAAAAAATATTTCTCTTCAGTCCTCTCGCATACGGTCTACAGTATTTGTTGATTTTCTCGCTCGACGTTTCGGCTGTGAAAATATCGTACGTGTTTATTTTTTTTATCTATCTAAATTAGTTTGCGTCTTTATCTTGATTCTATAGAAAAATACACGCACACAATTTACACAAGGAATATTCCTAATCATATCAATCTTTTAAACTTTGTCTTATTTACCCAGGTATGATAAATTCAGAACAATTTTTCGTCCTAATTTTCATTTCAATTATTTTTATGTAATTCACTCGAGTAACCTCACAAATTAATAAAGTGTGAAAAAATTATATTTTTCGGCCATGGTCGTCCTAATCTTTTGATCTACTTTTTTTTATTTCATCGCATGCCGTCAGTTATCAAGAATAATGAATCTAGAATGACCAGAGAATCTTTCGGCTCCTTTTGTTTTTCGTTTATATCAAGAAATTGCAAGTAATTTTGAGTTCAAGTTACATCACTTTCCTATCTTATCAGTATTTCAAAGGTAATTTCTCTAAGCCTTACTTTTATTCTTTGCACCTGCTTCTAGTATTTTTTTATCGAGAAAATTTAGTCCAGTTTGGCCTAACGTTTTGTCTGTCAAAATAGACTTTGGCCTAATGTCAAGTTCCGTGTTAATTTAGGAGTTATTACTGTAATACCTTACTGGTGCTCACGTGTCATTCTTTTTTATGAATTTCAAGCCAAAAAACCATATATCATGGAAGGAATTTGGTGTCTTAAATTAACTGATTTGCTGCTATGTTTATAGAAAGAACTACAGATGTAGCTATTTCTAGTTTTAGATTTATTTTAACTTTCTTGAAAGAAAGTTATTTTGATACCTGCATTTTGGATTTTGGAGATGATTATTCCAGATCTTCATCGATGTCGAGTTGCTCTGTGTCGCTGTCCAGATGTCCGTCAGTCCATAAAAACTGTCTTTCGCTGAGGAAAAAAGAGAAGAAAAAAAGAGTCAAATTTAGGCTCAGGAAAATTCTTTCTTCTTATAGGTTGGGAAGCCCTTAAAAGTAGATAGGGTCGGCTTTCTGGTTTAGAAAAACCTGTTTTATCAGGCGTATCGGTTTTTTTTTCTTGTTTTGGATAGTTCTCATCCCATTTTTGGTGTTAAAACACCCGTTTTGTTGGCTTTTGAGCCTCCATCATTTTCCTAAATTTTCTGGTCTAGAAAAACCCATTTTGTTAGGCGTATCGGTTTTTCGTTGTTTTGGATAGTCCTCATCCTATTTTTGGTGTAAAACACCCGTTTTTTTGGCTTTTGAGCCTCAATCATTTCATAATTTTCCTAAATTTTCTGGTCTAGAAAAACCCATTTTATTAGGCGTATCGGTTTTTTTTTGTTTTGGATAGTTCTCATCCCATTTTTGGTGTTAAAACACCCGTTTTGTTGGCTTTTGAGCCTCCATCATTTCATCATTTTCCTTAATTTTGCAGTCTAGAAAAACCCATTTTATTAGGGGTATCGGTTTTTTCGTTGTTTTGGATAGTTCTCATCCCATTTTTGGTGTTAAAACACCCGTTTTGTTGGCTTTTGAGCCTCCATCATTTTCCTAAATTTTCTGGTCTAGAAAAACCCATTTTATTAGGCGTATCGGTCTTTCCTTGTTTTGGATAGTTCTCATCCCATTTTTGGTGTTAAAACACCCGTTTTGTTGGCTTTTGAGCCTCCATCATTTTCCTAAATTTTCTGGTCTAGAAAAACCCATTTTATTAGGCGTATCGGTCTTTCCTTGGGATAGTTTCATTTTTTGGTGTTAAAACACCCGTTTTGTTGGCTTTGGAGCCATAACCCATTTTATCCCATTTTTTTTGTAAAAGTTTATCACCCGTATTTTTTTGGTGTAAAAACACCTATTTTATCGGTTTTCAACGTTAACTCCCCATTTTACACTTTTTGGTCATTTTCCTTGATATTCCGGTCTGGAAAAACTAGTTTTGGGTTTTCCTCGATTTTCTGGTCAAGAAAATTGGTTTTTGGGCTTTTCTTTATTGTCTTTTGCCCAAGAAAATCATTCACACCAATAATAGCCATGCAGGTTATTAAATTTTATGATCAAATGATGATAAAACTCAAGTTGTACACACTATTTCTCCTTTGACAATAGAAATGCATTCCTGGCATCTTGATTGTAAGGTGTATCATTGCAAGCCGACCTTCCCTGCTATTACATGACTCTCCATTATTAAAAATGGACTGTAATCATAGCTTGTGACGGAAGAGTCCCTACCTTACAAAAAAATATTTGATACACCGAAAACTCCTTACGAAGCGAATTTTCGCCGATTCAAAAAAACATTCATTTTATGCGTTCTAAATCTTATCCTGACTCAACATTATTGTTGCTTTCGTCAAATCCCAGATTTTGTAAATGAAAGTAATTTTTTAATTTGAGCCTATTAAAAGTTACGTGGGGGCGGTCTTTTGTCGTTTACCTTGACCTGACAAGCTTTATTTCATACAGAAACACTTCAATGTCAACAACCCTAGGGAACCACCAATTTAAACCCTCACAAAACTACTCTAAATGTCATTGATATTTTTTTAATTAAACAACTTTTTTCTAATTAAAATCGAGAGATTTGAACAATAAAGATAAGATACACTTTTGATACATGCTGGACTAAAAAAGAAATCTTTCATAAGCATTTTGTTTGATCTTTATGAGAAAATTGTCTGAAATTGGTTTGTAGACTATTTTTAAACCAATAAAGTTTAATTTTTTTTTATCAAGAGATTATCTAGAACTTGATTTTTGACTTTTGAGATAAATAGGTTTAAATTTAAGATAAAAAAGTGATTTCTCAAAGTTTTAGATAAATGAAGTGTTTTTATGTTTTTAGATTTTGTCAAAATGATGCGATGGTGGAATAATGAGGCCTATTTAAGAAGAAGGCGAATAGTATCGATGAAACGATAAAAGAAAAACAAGATGAAATTTGAGACGTTTGATAGAGATTCCACCTAAAAGGAAATGGATGTTTAAAGTTAGAGCGGAATTGAATCCTGGGGAAAATGTGCGTGTCTGGGAACTGCAGTGCGCTTGGAAATTGGAAACATGATGAAGTTTTTCGTCCTCAATAAGAAAGAGATGTCGACGGAAATGATGTCGTATGGACTGGCACGGTTATGCTTCCTACAAACATAGACGTCGAATATCGCTATGTTATCTGCGTTATTGTTGAGCCGGACGGATCTCGAGTTACGCAAAGGCACTTTATAGTCCGCCGCTGGGAAACGAACCGACAGCCTAGGATAATACCAAAAAAGGTACTTCGATATAAAAAAATTTATGATCCATTTTGTCTTTAGTTATGTACAACAGTGCTGACAAACTAGCAGAAGTGGAAGTGATGGGATATTATGATAATAAGGAAAGAATCGACCGTGGTTGGCTTACGACTGAAACAGCAATTCAGCTCAAATGTACGGCGACCATCTTCAGATTTGGAAGTCAAAGTTAAAGGATAAGAAGAAGTCTACTATTTACGAATACAAATATATACACCCATTATAATTTGATAAATATGAATATAAAAGGTCGCATTTACTGGACGAATACGAATATTTGTATTTGTATTTCTAAATATTTATCAGTTAATAACGTATCTAAGGTTGAATATTCATATTACTCAGTAAATACTCATATTTAAGAGTGAATATCCGTATTTCTTCAATAAATACGTGTTCATAAGAGTGAATTTTTAACTATTTACCACCGTCCGATTTTGAATTTTTTTAGGTACCTAGATATTTTTTTCTCTCAAAATATCTTTTATTTCTACCATTTATTATTTTTAAAAATAGCAGAATGTAATGATTGTATTCCCTCTTAAATATGTATTTACCGAGGAAATACGAATGTTCACTCTTAAATACACGTATTTACTGAGGAAGTATGAATATTCACTATTAAATGCGTGTATTCACTCTTAAATGCGTGTATTCACTCTTAAATCCGTGTATTACTCTTAAATGCGTGCATTCACCTTAAATACGTGTATTCACTCTTAAATACGTGTATTCACTCTTAAATACGTGTATTTACCGAGAAAATACGAATATTCTCTCTTAAATTCTTGTATTCACTCTTAAATACACGTGTATTCACTCTTAAATACACGTGTATTTACCGAGGAAATACAATATTCACTCTTAAATACGAATATTCACTCTTAAATACATGTATGTATTCACTCTTAAATACACTTGTATTTACCAAGGTAATACGAATATTCACTCGAAAATATACGTGTATTTACCAGGTAATACGAATATTCACTCTTAAATACACGTGTATTTAGCCAGGTAATACGAATATTCACTCTTAAATACGTGTATTTACCAAGGTAATACGAATATTCACTACGAATATTCACTCTTAAATACACTTGTATTTACCAAGGTAATACGAATATTCCTCGAAAATATACGTGTATTTACCAAGGTAATACGAATATTCACTCGAAATACGTGTATTTACCAAGGTAATACGAATATTCACTCTTAAATACACGTGTTTTACCAAGGTAATACGAATATTCACTCTTAAATACACTTGTATTTACCAAGGTAATACGAATATTCACTCGAAATACGTGTATTTACCAAGGTAATACGAATATTCACTCGAAAATACTGTATTTACCAAGGTAATACGAATATTCACTCTTAAATACACGTGTATTTACCAAGGTAATACGAATATTCACTCTTAAATATACGTGTATTTACCAAGGTAATACGAATATTCACTACGTGTATATTCACACGAATATACGTGTATTCACCAAGGTAATACGAATATTCACTCTTAAATATACGTGTATTTACCAAGGTAATACGAATATTCACTCTTAAATACATACACGTGTATTACCAAGGTAATACGAATATTCACTCTTAAATATACGTTATTACCAAGGTAATACGAATATTCACTCTTAAATACACGTC